>VXAC01004649.1:60927-84207 GCA_013399225.1 Rhipidura dahli | reverse complement strand
AGCCAGGGATTTGGTCTTGCTAAACTGTGGTTGCTTTTCCAGACTTTCATGGTTCTGAAAATAAAATATCACAGGAACTTTTGAAATTTCTTCTAGTTCCTTATTTTTTCCTTTGGCATCATTAATGTAAAACCAGCTCTGTACATGAGGAATAAATAATTAAATAAAATTTGAGAAAAGTAATTTTTAAGGCTTTGAGTAGATTTTTGAGCGTTAAATATATATATATATATATGAAGTTGTGAATAGTGCCCATTAAAGATGATCTGAAGAAGTGCATGAAACACAATCAGCACAAGGTTTAACAATTTTTCCTGCAAGAAGAATCTCAGAGAGACATTGTATCTTTACTTCTAGGCATTAAGGACCGACAGAAAATTTCAAAGTCACTTGTCAAGTTTATCAGTGCTTTGAACATTCTCTAAAACCAAAACCAGAAAACCTCTGTTAAATTTTATCAGGCATCTATTTTGACAATAAAATCTGTACTAAAAAAAAAAGATAAAATCTCAAGCTTCAAGTCTTGGGAAACCATATGAAGATGTTTACAGAAGGTTCAACACAGATATACCAAAGATGAGATTATCCTGAAGTCTTGAAGTAAGTCTGAAAATAAGTCTTACATACAAACCTTTAACCAGAATTTCACACTTTGATAACCTTTATAGAAAGGCAGAAACAGAAACTAAAGGCTAGCATTCCTAAAAGATTATCTAGAAAAGAGGGACCTGAAGGCTCACAAAAATTTGAATGCCTAGCTCCTATCTAATACAAATAGGAAGACAATTCCAGCTAAAGCCAGTGTGATCTGCAAGATGAAACAGGCCATGACCCAAGCCCCATCAGGCATTCAGCGTACTCTAAAGAGAAAAGAGGAGAGAAAAAACCACTCCCCAAAACGCCCAAACCTCCTCAACTTCTTTGTAACAAAGGTATTTCAGCTCCTGCCAAAAATGCTTGAACTTTCCTAGATCCCATCTGTGAGACAAGAACAGAACATAAGGCAAGGACAGAACCTGGTCAAGATCACTAAAGTTATTCACTGCCTTGTAGTTCTATTCCGCCGATAAATTTGAATGTAAGTTTCTGGCATGCAGACTGGAAAAAGGATGTCCTAGGCTGATAAACACCTAAAATGCAGGGCCTATCTCAGACTGCACAGATGAACTGATTCCAACCATTCTTATGAAAGCAGAGAGGAAAACAATGTTTTCTATCCGTAAAACAAAACAGGAAAAAAATCTCTGATGTTGGAGGAAAACAAGGTCAGCTTTTCTAAAGAACAGATTTTGGGCAAAAGGGTATTTTTTTATTCTCCATCTACTGAACTGACACATAATACAGGATACAAACAAATTCTGTCAAGATCATACTCCTGTTTAAATATTTGCAAGGTCATTAGACGTTTTGAAGTTCAAGGGAGTTCACTAAATGAAAGATAATCAGGGAATAATGTGCTGGATCTCCATCCTTAGACCAGTTAGAACAGGGGCTACAGACATGTTTAATTATTATTACTATAGAAATATTAAGTAATATGCTTTTCAGACTTTTTTCTAAGTCTAGTTGATAAAGCAAAAAGCTGAAATCACAAATAGACTTTTTGTGAAATATACAAAAATGTGAACAATATATATATGGATATAAATGCAGATTTGCTTGCTTATTTCTTTGGTAATTTAGCATTTTATATGTAGGTATGCAAATTTTTATTAGAGATGGATGTATATATTGAGCCTAAACCCATGGCCCCAGTTCCAGCTGAAAGTTTAAAAAAAAAATTCTCTGAATGAGAAACACTAGTATTTTATCTGCTGGTCATAATGAAATGCAAAGATTCCTCTTGTAAGATGACAAGCCCTCAAATTTGGTGTGCTTTTTACATTTTTATAAGGATTACTTGAATGCACTTACTGACTGGCAGAAAATATAATGGTATCTCCTAGAAAAAGAGTGAGAATTCATAAATGTAGATACATCTTATCAGAGATGAGAGGTTTTCCATTTATAGTCTTTTTATTCTTTCTGAAATAACCCTAGCACTCTCTGGTGCAATTTAGATTGAGGTAATGATATTGCCAAAAGCAACTGCAGTGTTAAAACTAAACAGTGGATTGTTCAATTACCCATATAAATCATGCAAAGGAAATTCCAGAAGAATTTTCAAATTGTATTATCAGCTAGTGCTGTAGTCAAACACAATATCAATTTAACTGTAGAAATCAAGCATGAACATGAAGGTTATGAAAAATCTTAGCAGAAGATTTTGAGGGTATTTTGTCCCCTTCATCACAAGTAAATGGCAAACATGTGTGCACATTAACCTGAACTGAATCTCTGTGATGGCACAGCACACTCAGCAAGCCCCTGGGGCCAGGTCAGTAGAGGCCATTGCCGGCTCTGACCCTGCTGGGCTGGGCTGTGTACAGCAGGAGAAACCCCCCTGCGGTGTGGTGAGTAAGGAGGCAGCCCCGGGACACCCCCACGCCTTTTATTCTTCCAGCTCTGCTCCAGCCCCGTGCCATGCAGCTGATCTGCAGGGGAGTGCAGGGTGGATGCGCTGATGGAGCGTGGCAGGAGCAGCACCTTCACACTCAGTGTGTGCCCACAGTAGCCCCCTGACTGCAGACACCCGATCTACTGGGGGTCTGGGGCATAGAGAAGCTCTGCTGGGGCTCTGGGGTGTCGAGAAGCTCTGCTGGAGGCCGTGCCACAGCCAGGTCTTTCCAAAGATCTGGGCAAGTGGTTTGAATCCCACTGAAATCACTGTCCCGGAGGCAAGAAAGAATGTGTGCTAACAAAAACCCCAAAACCCTGAGTGTGTTTAGTCCTGCTCCTGCTTTCAAGTCACTGTTGTTGTCTCATCCATCACAGACACTCCTTTCTTCTGGATCAAGTCTCTGCCTTCAGCTCTTTCAACTCATTAGTGAACCATTCAATGCGTCTTCCTATTATGATGCCAGTATTTATTACTCCAATATGGGAACAAAACATGCATGAGAGAAAGGAAAGAGCAAAGATTATAAATACATTTTCTTAGCTTTTTGCACTTAGACTGTCAAAAAGATTCATGACTGAGCAATATAACAGTAGGATAATTAAAAAGCCATTCTTTTGGAATGTCTTCAGAAGTCCCTGTTTTTGGCATACTGCTAAAATAAAAGTCAGCATGAAAGTTACAAAAGATTCTATTTTTATTTTCACTCCAGTGATTTTCCCCCCTGCTAACCTGACTCAGATTTCTTTTTTCTTTATGTGCAAAACTGAAGTAAATGAACCACACATCAAAATTCTTCAGCTAACAGAGGAATCATTGAAAGGATCACTGCTTTCAGAAAGATCACTGACTTTCCTTCTATATTTTCTACAATCACCTTCATTTTTCTCCTGAAGTCAGAGGTTCCCAGGCAAAACTTGACTAAAAAAAATTTAGAATTCTTCCTGTCCCTCCCACCTATGTAGTATTAAGCTTGTATTATCTCTCTACCATTTTGAACAAAATTTTGTATTATTTTTGTTTACATTTATGTTTTGAATAGACTTCCTGGATTCATCAGATAACTCATTTCTACTTTCATCCAACATATACCAGTTCACCTCTTAGAACAGCCTGTGGTCTGGCCATTCTCAACTCTGACCTTTTATCACAAAAGCCCGATTGAGGAGTTAAAAAGTCTTATTGACTGCCACTTTAGCTGTCTGAACAAAACCCACAAAATTAAAGCAGCTCAGGGCCTGGAAACTTCTTTTGGTTTAGATAGGTGGCTGTGTTCGAATGGCCTCATGTTTCCCTTGAAATTCTACTGTTTCTCAGTTGAATTTCAAGGGAATGTGTTGCAATTATCTTATCTGTTTACTACTATTTCTAAGGAGTTGAGTTTTCCTCAGTGTTAGAAATCTAAAACAGGTCACTGAAATGAAATAAATATATATATATATATATATATTTAGTGCTCACATCAGCTCTGACTTCAACCTACATCTGAAACATCATTAAAAGAATGTGGATGCAGATTCATGACATTTATAGGGCTGGAGGGTATGGTATGCTCCCAGTTTACAGCCTCCATGTATGAGGCTTCATAAACATCTTTTGTGAAATCCTATCTTCACTCATGATAATGCCAAAATTCCCGTGGATGTCAGTGGAGCCAGGCTGCCACTGCTCAGCTTTTTCAGGGGCTTGTTGGTAGGTTTTCAGCCCTTCTCTGCAGCATAGAATTTCTGTTATCATGGTTGTGCTGGTAAAACCCCTTGATGCAACTACAATGCTCAGGCAGTGTTTGCTGACTGGAAAACTGTTTTGTAGGTGTACTTGAACTACCTTCTTGAAAGTCATAACCAAAACCAACTGTAACTCCCTTTTGGCAACATAAAAATGTTTGTGTCAATAATTTTGCTGGCATAAGTGTGAAGAGGATGCAGGAGCTTTTCATGTAATGCAAATGTAGTCATGTCAGGGCAAAGTTGTGGGATGAGTATGGCCCACTGGAGGGGGTTATGAAATAGCTGCTTTTTAAAATCAGCTGTTATGAAAACTTTATGCATAGGAGAGGAAAAGATCTTCATTGTTTTGATTTGTGTTACTGGAGCACTCAAATGCTTTGTCCGTGTTCTAGGACCCTACTGGCAAAAGCTCCTAGGACAGGACCCGCACAAAACACCAACAATGCATATGTGAGGCAGGACAGAAGAGAAGGATGTAGATATTGTGGGCATGCATAAAGAGTATTGGCACAATATCAGCATTAAAGCTTTTTTCAGTATTTTTTGGGGAAAAAAAAAAAAAGAAAGATCTCTAAGCAAAGACTCAAAAGGCAACTGGTAAGTGACTGCCACAGCTAAAACGTCTTTTCCAGCTGTGAGGGGCCACTTGAAAGCAAGTGCTAAAATGGTCTTGCTTGAAAATGGAAAATGCAGCAAGCAGCATAAAGGTTAACTCTATAGGTCAATCAGAGGTGGAAGCTACTGTTGTGATAATGAATAAGAAATAGGTGGAAGAAAGCCATGAACGGTCTTGGAAGTGAAATCACTTTTGTTTGAGGGGGAGATGAGGAGCCAATTGTGCACTAAGAGAAGGGGTATAAAGATCAAAGCAACAGGCTGGGAAAATGATCATTAAAACAGCATTCTCAAAGGCTCTGACCAGACAAGACTGCATTTGTCAAGGTCAGTGGGAAGGATGTTTGAGATATGAGTGTCTGTGTGACTTGAACTGCCTGTTACAAATCTTGTTGAAAGATAAGATTCCTTGAAAATGTAGGATGTCAGGAAATGTCTGGTAAGAAGTGTAATGGATTGTGATACACAGAGAATTTCAGCTCTCACTCATTCATGACTGTGGCATTATACAAAAGTGGTCATGAGTGGGAATAACTGCCTCAAATGTAGTCCAAAACGGAATATAATTTAGGGACCATGATGTTTTTTTTTCTTTCTTGTGGCAGCAGGATCTATCCACCTTCATAATAAAGCACACTCACTACTGTGGTCCTTAGGCTGTAACAGAAGAAATCCTGGCAAAAGATGTAAAAGTATCAGTAGCCATAAAGAATGAGAACATTCTAAAACCTATTTAGCTAGGCTTATGAAAAAAAAAGAGAATGTTTTTGAATCTGAGCTGCTACTGAAATGTTTGCTAGAGAAATAGGCATGCTGAACAAGCCTTCTAGAAAACCTGTGAGGATATGCATGTGTAGAGAGCTAAGTCTGGGTCTGGAAAAGGCCAGTAGCCTTCCAGAGATGATGCTAATTATCAGTGCTGGGTTGCTCATAGAGAGTGCTGAAATCCATCTTACCAGCTGTGGAAAAAAAGAGAGCTCTGGCAGCAAGCCATGTGTTTTTGCAGGGAGTAGTGAGTAGGTACTTGTTTTGCTGAGTTTTTCCACTAAACTTTTGTCAGCACCACATTTAGTTCAGCACTATCTACCTGAGCTGAAACATTTTAAATTTTGCTTTTCACATAGAGGTGGAAACATGGTTTTAGAACTGTGGCACAGACCTAGGTGGACCTTCCATCAAAGGCATCAGTGTTCCAACAAAAGGCCATGTTGTTACTGGGTCTCACGTCTGACTGATGCAGAGGGAGACAGCAGCACAGAGGCCAAGGGGAAAGTGAAAAAAATGAAATCCAGACTTAAGTACTACCCAAACCTTACAGATTTTCATGCAAGCATTACTACATTAAAGAAGCAATTTCTCTTTAGAAAGTTTCTCTAGTTGTGTCACATAGAAGCACAAGCAGCACATACTGAATTTCCAGGCCTGACTACATGTAGTGGTTTACCTCTATGCCAAAATGCAAAGCAAGTAAAGAACAAAATCAGTCTGAAACCATTGCTCACAACAGAGTTGGCCTCCAGAGATGGCCTTTCTGAAATGTAAACAGTGAAGTGTGTTCCATTTTCTACTGCAGTGCTGTTTATTTAAACCCAAATCTGCAAATATGATTGAAGTTTGGCTTGGATTCAAAAATTTGATAAGGTATTTAAAGATGCAGTACCATGTTTTGAATCACAGACTACATTTCTTTCAGGCTTTTTGTTATGTTGTTAGGCAATTTCTCTTTCTCTGGCTTATTTAAAAATAATTTAAAAAATATATTAAAAGTGGAACTGTGGGAAACTCTGCTATAAAACACAAAACCACATGCAAAGCTTGTCTGCTGAATAGAATCTGGGCCTCAGAGGCCCTTGCTGAGTTTCAAAGATTTGAAAGTGTTTGCTCCAGGGTCATCTTGGAGCTTCTGGCTCATGTGAATATATAACAACAAGAATTTTCAAAGAATTTTAGGCACTAGGAAACTATGAACACAAAGTCTTCCTAAGATCTGTAAGCCCCAGTGGAATAAACAGTGTTTGGAACCTGATGAACTTCAAAGTGAAAGGATTTTTTTAAAATACATCAGCAGCATTTAATAATCCTTTACTTTTAGATGGTCTGATAAAACAGACTGAATTTAGCAGAAAGCTTGCAGCTGAGGTCAACACTCCCTAGATTGCAGCCACATAGTATTCTTAATTGAAAAATATTTAAAGGCTGAACAAAGAAAAGAAAATGTCATTATGTCCTATTTCCAAGCAGTATAATTAAAGCATTGCATAAATAACTCAGCTTCCCTGAGGCCACACCAAAACATCAGTAGGGATGTAGGAAGAGGTGTGAGAACTTCAGGTGGTGGATCTCCAGCTTTGTCCTGAAAACAGCATTGTTTTTCTGATTTTGACAATCCTATCAGGAGCCTTAGATAGTTACTGAATTCCTACTTGTTCTACTGGTGACTCACAGGAGAAGGCTGTAGTTTCTCTAGGTGCTTGGAAAGAGAAAGTGCATAAATTATTTGCATTGATAGCAACAGAAGACAATTTCTAAACTTCTGCTGTCTTCAGGAGGTGATGACTGTATCTTGTTAATACAACTGCAACTACACCAAAACCATTTTTGCAGCACCTGCTCTTAAAATTAGTTGCCTAACTGGATCACATGGTATGCTTAACATTGAAATTCAGCTGACCATTATTCAGTCTTTTTTTTTTTTATTTAATATTTATTATGAATTTAAACAAAACCAGCACAACTTATCCAGGTATGGAGTTCAGTAAACCACATCATCAAACACTGGGGAGACCTGCACAACCAGATTTAAATACTGGCAAGACTGCTGGACAGCTTTTCCCTGAAAGAAAATATAAAATTTCTTTCTTCTCCTCCCTTGATTATGACACCGTTTCCAAAGCAGTAATTTGTAAGATATGCTCCTGGCATGTTATTTCATTTCTACATGTTGGAAAGTTGCAGGCTAGCATCTTCATGGAGGCTTTTGCAAGGAATTGAAGGCATTTTTACCAAATGCCTAAGGTCTGTAATTCACCCAGATCATTCACTAGAAAATTTTTCCTCATTGGAAAACGGAAATGTGGCTTTCTCATGTGGCAGCCTCATGCCAAATAGAAATTTCCCCAGTTTGCCACATATCCAGAATGGTTCAAAGGTTCTGCAATCAAGCATTGTGGTGTTGTCCTAAGTAGTGGGTCAGATGCAAGCTGTGGCTTTGCAAGCACTTCAGCACAGCAAAGCTGAAGTCAGTACTACACCATTTTCCCCAACTGAGAATAGGAACTTCAGTTCACATCTGGACATTTAGTGCCTTCACAAGACACTACTGTCTAGGAATTTGTGAAAATTATCTATGTCTGGCACAAAACAGTCGATACAGAAAGGAGATTACAGCTGTCTCAGAGAGTCCCTAAGTGCCAGAGCATTCAGCAGCTAGATGGGCCTCTGTTGATGGATGCATAGAGAATATTAACCTCAGTAAAATTAATATTAATCCAGAACCATGCATCAACTGTGTGACAGCAGTGGCTGGGAAACAAGAATTCCAATACATGTGCTTACACAACATACATACACACATGCACAGGCACACCAAGTTTCAACTCTTGTTTTCATTTTGTGCTAGGAAGAATCTAGGATATCTTGAAACACTCATTTTTTTTATCCTCTGAAACTCAGTAAAACACAGAATCCTCATAATGGAAAGTTGCTGCCCTCAGCTTCTGGGACCTTGCCACCACTAGCCTGAGAACTCCAAACCACTATGTAGCATGGGACATAGCTCTCTTCCCTTGTGAGAAATGTCATCCTAAACCAGAGACTCCTCAAAAAAAAAAAACTTTTGAAAAAACTAGATTTTTTCCTGAAAAGTTACATTTTCAAGAAATCAGCATTTTCAAGAGAAGAGGTGTTTAATTTAAAAAAATTCCTGACTAGCTTGTGTGTGGAAAACCCCTTGAGAACACATTGATTGGTACCTTGATTCATGCCTGCTTCACCAGACTGTATCCTTATTATTATCCACAGGTAAAACTCTCATGTCTTTCACCCTGAAAGAATGGGAAAGTAGTCCTAAGGCAGCCCAGGCATGGTGCAAATAACTCTGTCCTGTCTCTGGTAGATATCTGAATCTCATTTGCCTTTCAAACCAGGGTAATAGGGGCTTGTCCTTTGTAGAACTGATTCTCCAAATTAACTGCAAATTTTATGGCTCAAGGTCAGCAAGGCAGCAGTACGTGTGGTACAAAGGCTATGGATGGGATTTACCTTAGATTTGGACTTCAGTGCTGGTGCCAGTAATATAACCTTGTGCAGTTACATGATATTTGTCTTTTTTTTTCCCCTTTGGCATATGCCTGCATGCATATGCCAGTGAACATTATGATCTTTCCTGCAAATATGTACTAGATCCCTCCAGACCAAATTACTTTAAATAAACCTATGTTTATAAATGAGCACACCCGTGTCAACACTGATACATAACATGCACGTTGCAGTAAACGTCATCAGACTTAGAACCAGGGCTTAGTTGTACCAGTCTGGCAAATGTCTCTTTGGAATACTTTCCTCTAATAGTTGGGTACAGAAGTGACTATTCCAGGAACTCTGAGAGACACATGCTTGGCTCATTTTTATTAGGTATGTCTGTAAATCGTGGTGCTGTGCTGGCTGGCACCAGAATAGGGCTTGGCCCTCAGTGTTGCATTAGGAACATAAACTTGGCAAGTCTGTCTTACAAATCACATATAAATCAGACCTGCCCAGCAAACTGGTCCCACTGCTAGAGTCCCTATTCCCACACACAGGATTAATCTTTGAAGCCAAGTGCCTTAAAGATGTTTTTGTTTAAACTGTGGTGATGTAAACATTAAGGTTTCAAGGAGTTTATTCCTTCAGCAAATATTTTTACAAGAGAAATAACAGTTTTCCTGTTTTTATATTGTTTCTTATTTTCTTAGTGGAACCATAAAATTTCATCTACAATAACCTGATGAGAAAAGAATTACATATCTGCATTGGTTTTTTTATTGCAGCTACTGTTTCACAGCTTTTCACATCCCACATGGTTGTGTATATTTGTTTCGCTCTCTGACATATGCATATGCATATTATTCTACATATGATTTGAGATATGTGTATGGAAAGTTAAACTGAAATGTTAACTTTTATCTTGTTAGGACAGAATATGGAGTATTGTAGAACTAATATAGATTGGAAAAATGACACATTTTGGTCTATATCATATGCTAGTTATTTCCATGGAGTGTTGTCATTAATAAAGCAGGCTTGGTTTTTCTGCTCCTGTAAGTTTTTGAAATGGAGGACTTCCTGATCTATTCATGCTTTTAAATTTATGTTCATAATATTAACTTCATGTTCAATTTTGAAGTAGACAGTGGTTCAAAAAGGGCTTGATTTTCTCAGCTCTAATTAGTATCGGCTAAAGACTTAAGTATTTTAGCTCTTATCCTTGTGCACTACCCATGAAAAAGACAGACTGAAACCCAAGCAGAAACCACTTAGTCTTGAAGCTGTGTATAAAGTTGCCTCAAAAGATTTCTGGATTGCAGCCAAAATGAATTGATTTGCAGAAGAGAATGATGTTTAAATAAATATGCATATATGTATGTATATATCACATCATGTAGCTAGATGCTCAGAAGGCAAAGTAGTACTTCTCCACAGAATATAATGTTTCATCTTTAGACTGGAGAGAATTTTATTGGCTTGAAAAGTAGATCTCATAATAAAAATATCTACAGAAAGAAAAGTTATGTTTGACAAGCCTGTTCCAAAGTAATACTCCTATCACTAGTAACAGCTTTTATAATTAAAACAAACAGATCACATCAATCAAATTCACTTGGGTACAAAGGTTGTAGCTGCTGCCATTAACAATTACGTTTGCTATAACTGTGTGGGAGTAACTTATACTGCTGACTGTATAATGTAATTTAATTTCTCATGCAGACAGACTTTTGTTGTTAAATGAATCTAATATAGTGATAAGGGTCTCAAATAGCTGTACAAGTTCACCAGTATACTTAATAGTGGCTATTTTCTCCAAGGTCTGTAAATATAAAATCTACACATCTGATGCTGTGTGATTTTGAAAGGTAAAGCATTAGTATTTTTAGAATACTGCTACTGAAGACAAAAGGTAAAAGGGGCAAATACTAAGCATTCACTGTATTTTCTCTGCAAGACATTCCACCTCAAAAAACTCGTACATACAACTTCTGCAGCAGAGAATTTTTCAGAAATCTTCCCAATCCTTGTGAAAAAGTGCTTGCCAAATTTCTGTCTATATTTTCAACAAAGGATGTACTTAAAAAGTGGAGTGCTTGCAAGGCAGAAGGTTGGAACATCTGTGAAACAAAGAAGGATCTCTCTGGGTGCTGTGGTCCTCCAAAAGGATGAAAAGAATTATTTATTATTTTTGTCATCTCACTAATGATTTTGGATGTGTTTGCAATGATTCTGACTGCTGATTAGACACATCAGTACCAAATACCCATTAACTGATAAAACAGAATTCCTGTACCAGAATACCCACCTCAAAGAAAGGGGATACAACTTAAATTGAAGAAATACAAGACAGAGATAAACAGAACTGAATGGTATCAAGCACTAAGTTTAAATGCTAAAGTCATCTAATTTCATGAGTAGTGACTTACGATATGGAGAAGCATGAACTGTTCCAGTGGGAAACAGTAAGCAGCACATTAGAGAAAATGGTAAGGTAAAAAACCAGAAGAGGTAGTATGTCAGCAAAGATTTAAGTGAAAGATCTGGGTAGTTTGCACACTGGAAGAAGTATGACCCAAATTCCACATGCAAGGATGGGAAGGAAGAATATAGCAATGAAACAGGAGGAGTAGGACGAGCAAACAACCACGACAGGATTCAAGCCCCAAGGGTATGGCAGAAACAAAATTTCTGTCAGGAGTTTTGAACTGTATGTAGAAAGAGAGAGAGAGAGAAAAGGACTTAGAAAGAAATGATTCAGCTGAGGAAGAGGAAATCATTTTAGCTGATGATTATTAGGTAGGCTGCATAGGGGAAGCTGGGTGCCAGGGAATGCACACTGAAGGAGAATTAAAGGAGGTTGAGGTAGGCCATGAGAGCAAAATGATGAGTGACACTGAAGAAAAATAGGTAGGTTTAGAAGATTATAGAAGCAAAGAAGACAAAATTGAATGGGGACCCAAATATTAGGAAGTGAGGAGTGAAAAGGAGTTTCATGCTTGTAAATCTGAGTGTCTGGAAAGATGGAAGACTTGTCAACAGTGACAAAAGAAAAGGCATGGGGAATGGGTTTGGAGGAAAGACAAGAATTTTTCTTCTTTCTCATTAGTTAAACCAGGGGCAAAGAGAAGGGGGCAGAGAAAATGTCTGCACAAAGGACAGTCCTGAATTTGAAGAATTAGATGTCGAAACTGCCGCATAGGCATCGGGCAGGACACCAAGGCGGCGGTGAGCTCAGCCCGGAGAGCAGTACGTACAACAGCATGAGATGATTAAGGAGGAGCATTGAGATATCTGTGAGTGCACATCAGCCAGCAAAAGATGCTTGGTTTCTAAACCTGCACCATGGCACCAAGCCAGCAAACTACAGCTGCCACATCAGCAAGACTGACAACATCTGAGGAAGATTTTGAGTTAGCAGTTTCACTGAGGTCTGCACTTGACACAAATCCAACAAATACATGTTGAGCTACAAACTTACCATATGTTGAAACTACTGATTCCCCAGAAAGCTGTGCACATCTCATGGAGGCCTGAAACAATATCTTCTGAGATAATTTAGCCCTGGCACATAGAGCAAGTTAACTAAGGGTAACCTTCCAAAAGTTCACTCTCTGCAGTAAAGAGAAGTGTTAGAGCTGACTGTGATCTGACAAAGGTTGTACTGTTAAAACAGAGCAGAAGCTTCAAAAAGCACACCTCTGTGTCATCTGCCCTGAAATAACTTACACAGAAACCTCTGTATTTCTTGTCCACAAACTCTAGAATGCAGTGCTGGTTTTATTTAAGAGAGAAAAAAAAATCTATGTAATGTAGATGAAGCAAGGATTTGTTTTAATCAACTTGAGCATCTACATGAATCATTAGAATAACTGGAATAAGGAGAATCAAAATTTTAAAAATATGGGAGAGATATTAAACCTCACACTTCCAGGTTCAATGCACATTGTAACTATAGAGAAGAGAGCTCTATAGGAGCTTCTTGTGGAAGCAAGAGAGCTTTCCTCACCTTCTTGCTGACGCTAGTCACTGTCAGAGAAAGAATATTGAGAGGCATTACACTGTGGGTACCATAGCAGATTCCTGTGCTCTTACCTGTGCCTGATGCAGGTAGCAGGGACTCAAATAGGCAGTTCCAGAGAGGTCCAAACTAGAGACTCTTTGGTTGCTCACTGACAGTTCATTCTCCTCTCTTTTCATTGCTTTTTAAAAAATTAAATACTTAGAGAAATCTAAAGTTATATGAAAGTTTTAAAGTGGAGCTCTTTAGAGTCAAGTTGCAGAATCAGTTAGAATGACCCTAGCTGAGCATGACAGAATTTTTGCTGAAGCACAGCAGAGCAGACCATATGTTTGCCATGTGGAATCTTAACCCTTGTAGCACATTTGAAATAAGTATCCACTTCCAATTTTAAAAGGTCCATATCAGAAAAGTGAGTCTCAAAATATACCGCACCAATCCTCTTCTCTCTTTATCCCAGTAGAATTTAGCCAAACTGCCAATTCATTTCACACCTAATTCTCCTTCCCATTTTTCTCCACTTGTCTAAAAAAGTCCCAGACTCTTAAGAAAGGAAGTTCATCACCAAATCCTGGGAAGGTGGGTGAGGAAAGCATGAGATGGAAGAGAATGAACTGTTAAATGCTGGTCTGTGTTACCATGTTTGATGGAGTGGAGGTGTAGGTGCTCTGCTGTTCCTTCAGCAGAGGGGAGTGGGAAGCAGTGGTCCTGCCTGTCACCTTTCCATTCTTGAGCAACACAGTCACAATCCCACTTCAAATAGACTGTGTCAATTTAGCCCTGGACATCCTCTGCCATTGAGCTGGCTGGTGATGCACACCCTGAGCATCCCTTGAAGTAAAAAAGCCTGACTGGAGACTTTGCAGGGCACCTAAGTGCTGCAGAAATACAGCCCTAGTGATAAGATTCAGCTGTCTCCTTTAACCTGACCATTTAACCTGCACAGGCATGATAAATCCTCATGCAGTGATTCAAGAGCGTGCACATCCTGATAATGACACTGATGAGTGTCTCTTCTGGTTCATTTATTTCTAGCATTGCACCCTTAGGATCCCTATTGCCTTGCTCTATATTAACTGTCTGACTCCTCATGACAGCAACAACCACCAGATGAAGAAAGGTGACCTGAAATCTGCACTAAAGAGCACAGGAGATGAAAAGCTCTCTTGATATTTAATGTTGAATTTAAGGCCAGAAAATAAGAAAAGCTACAAAAATATTCCCTGAGAAATACAAAGTGGAGGAAAGCTTAGTTAAATCACACCATTTTTCAGAGATAAAGAGGCCAGAGAAATCATGAAGCCTGCACCAAAAAAAAAAAAAAAAAAAAGAAAAAGAAAAAGAAAGAAAGAAATTCAGAAAAGAAGAGGTTGAAGAAGAGTATTTAGGTTGCCTGTTTGGGCAGAAGAAAGTGGACATGACATGTTGAGGAGATCAGGAATCATGCCTTAATGGAAAGGAAAGAACTTTTTACAGAAAGGAAAAATAGAGGAATGAAGGAAATTGACAGACACAGAGCTGATAGGAATCTGAAATACTTTGGATTTTATGATTGACAGAGAGCAGGGAAAAAGGAATAAAGGACAGAGAGTTTTTCTAGAAAATGTCAGCCTGGCCTTCAAACAACCTGTCAAAATACCGTGCAGAGGGATAAAAATGAACAGAGGGAAGAAAGCTCAGTCAGATGATGGCAGCAGAGTATGACAGTGAATGAGAAAGAAAGAAAGAAGCTTGTAGTTTTTTGAAAACAAAGCTACAATTGCATAGGAGGTTACCAAAGTCATGGTGCTTCCTCCGGAATTGGTGCACAAGGTAAATTCAGGAGCCAAGATAGCCAAGATGAGGAGAAAGCCTAGAAAATATACAGTGCATCAGATGCACAGACAAATTAGGTGAAGAGAGGTAAAAAGTCTGCCAAGTATGAAACTGAATATAGATCTGAGTTGGCAGGTATTACAATAAAGAAATTTTCCCTCAGCTCTTTGTCTGAAAACCTGGTTTATTAAAGTTTTAGAAATGTTTGAAATTTGACTTAACATTTCTGAGGAAATACCTCTATAACTATGCTAGCAATCAGAGTCCTTACCTTCACTGTCTTTGAATTCTTCCATCCTGCAATGGTTACACCACTCATTCTTGACTGGTAGTGGAGGTGTGGGGGGGTTACTGTAGGATTTTGATCTTTAAAAGCAGCTGAGAAATAGATCTGTTCTGTCAGAAGGTAAAAATCACTTTTTCAGACTGTTGCTGACACAACAGATCTTTCTTCAGAAAACAAACAAAAAGACCCATTTTCCCCCATATTCTGTAACTTTTTTTCACTATAATTTACATAGTAAGTCTCAGAATTGTCCCTTGGTAATCTAAATTAAGCTGAATAAGTTTTTCCCTTCATCTATGGGATTGACTTACTACACGGAGGGTAGAGTTAGTCTGCTGGCCTTTGGCATTGAAAATGCAAATTGAATCCTGGCGTTGACAAGAATGTTTGGATTTGGTATGAAAGAGAGTTAGTCACGGTACATTTCCAGCTCCTGATTATGCCAAAGCAGGAGGGCTGAGTGAATGCCAAGAAACAGCGGTTGCCACTCCCCCCCTGAGGGAAGGAAAAATGGATAGCCCACTCCTGGCCCACACGCATTTTCTGTATTTCACTCTTGTGAGCTGCCTGAAGAGACACTACAAAACAAGGAGATACATGGAATTTCAAATCGTGAGTTTATTTTTGTTTCTGGTATTTGTTCAGAGGAGACTTGCAGAAGGAAAGCCCTCCACTACTGACTCAACAGGCACTTCACCAAATGGTACCAAATGGCTTCCAGAGTTTTTCAAAAAGAATATTTCAAATAAACCCATTTATGGATTTTTCTGGATTTATGCACAGGTATGGTATTCCTTTGAATACTGTAATATGAGATATATTAATTTAGGTGCAGGAGTTCTCAATTCTTACAGAAAACTCAGGTTGCTCTGACTCTTTGTAAGGACTTCAGCCTCATAAAGAGAATGGACATACAGATGAGTCCTGAAAAGTTTCCCCTGTGTAGTTTCTGGTTTATAAGGCAATAATGGGTGAGCCTATGTTGGTCCGCAGGTGAATGGACCAATAGCAACATTAACCATCTTTATACAAATGAAAACCTAGAAAATCCATTAAAAAACTCCAAATCTCAACTCATCTTCAGTAAAACAAATATTAATAGTGCATTTCTTCTCTGTCATTTTTATATTCTGGTTCACAAAAAAAAAATACATTCTAAAACATGACTATTAAATTAAAACAGACATAAATAACATAGATTTAATAATCCCTACTATATCCTAGCTTCTGGTAGACAGAATTCCTAATTCAAATGAGTATCCTTATTCTCTTGTACATGATAACAATATCTGAATAAATTCACTGTTTGTCAAATGAGGGAAGGGAACAGGAATTGCATATTACAACCTTCTCTTTCTGCTGAATTAAAACTCATGGGAAATGTCTATCTCAATCGTATTTAATATTTGAAGGGGTTACATGGTGGAAATAACACCACTGAAAAGAATGGGAACTTAGGAGTTGTATTTGCAAGAGAAGAGGCAAAACAAAAAACTACCCTGATTCTTGTGGACACCTCCTGTCTCAAACTCAGAATTTCTTGCTTGTTGGCCAGTCCTGACCACCTTTTACCATCCTTTCTATATATATTATGTACCATAAAATCAGTAAAATAAGTTAAGGTAGTTAAGGTGGTGCAATTTTCTTCCAGTTGATGGGGAGTGTTGTAAGCTTTGGATTTGGTTTGTTGTTTTGTTTTTTTTTTTCTTTTGCATGATAACACCTGTAAAGCTTACTTCATCAGGATATTAATTACTTTTAGTGACTTTGGGAGTTTTACTCAATTTCAAAGAGTAAGTTCAGTTTGTTGTAGCAAAAGGTGCATTGTCTTCATTAAATGTTGTGGCTGAATAAGGACTAAAAGCCATGTTAAAACTAAAAATAGAGAATTATGCAGGAGAGACTTCCCCGAAGCTGACTTGGTTCATTAGCATGTGAATAACCTCTTTTGCAACCTTCACATCACTGAAGCCTGGGCATTCCCTTTCCTTATCCACAAAGCCTTCCTTTTAAAGGGAAATACATTACCCACCCAGATGGGGAGGCATGGCCTCCTTTAAGTAATCCTGAGATTACTAACAGAAGGAGGCAGATTTTTTTCCTCCAAATGCACTTTTTCCTCAGTAAAGCTGACTTCAACATCCCGGTTGGCTTTCAGGGGTCTTTTATGTGAAGGACAGCTCACTGCCCTTTCCAAACTGTTAAAGGAGGACTTTGCCTAGGGGGAGCACTCATGGACTGACATTTTCTGCTCAGCCTGAAGAATGTGACTTTCAATTTCTTATACATCTGACAGAGAACATTTTCATATCCAGTCCTCTCTGAATATGTTTGCTTAGAAATCCACCATGAATATACACTAGCATTTGAAAAAGGGAATGCTTAATCTAATAGCAACACACTGGGATGGTGTATTCTGGATATTAACAGAGTGGAGTATTCTGGATATTACCAGACAAGTAACCGAAGCTTGTTTGGTTTCAAATTCCAATTTCTAGAACTGTCTGTTTCCTTCTCAGCTTACTGTTTCTGGAAAAGTGTAGGTATTTTTCGAGGTAAGATAAGATATTTGTGATTATTTTTTTCTTACTTTTAACTTTTTGGGAGTCTCTCTGTCCTGTAGCTAAACTTGGATTCCGTGGGATTTAACAGCTGAAGATATTTATGTTTGGAAAAGTGTATTCTTTGTGAAACATATGGATTTGTGAAGATAAAACAGCACAACAACTGGCAAAATCAGAATTGAATAGAGTGTTAAACTAAAGGATTTTGAAGTGTCATGCTGACAAACATTGATGCAACAGGCCAAATTCCAGTTTTAGTTGTGGGAACTGAATTAATGTGGGAAGTCCCTGCCCCTCTTCATCCAAAACAGAATTTGCCTTCTTATGGCACTAAAACTGGAGGTTCTGGTCTTCATTAGGTACATTTTTGTCACATGGGGAGACCTTGAAATTACAGCTTTCAATTTTCTTATCCTCCTCTCTTTTTTTTTCTAGCCTTTTTATTTGACTTTTTGGGTGTAGCTCTTCTCTGAGTTAGTCACCCTCAGTTCCCTTCCTACCTAATGGAAAGAAATGGGTATTTCAAGGGTGTGATTCATCAGGGACCTTTAAAATGTCTGACTGAGGTTTAGATGAATCAGGACTGAACTTAACTGGCCAGGACATTGTTGACTGTAGTGGAAATATGGAATTGCTAGTTGTGATGGAAGTGTCCAAATTCCAGGCTTCACCATTTGACCCACTGAAATCCAGCCTTTGTATTTTTCTTCACAGGGGATTAAATGCTGATATTAAAGAGACATTCCTCTGGCACTCTATGGAGTTTACTGAGGGTCTAAAGACTTTTGAGCCTTTTATGATTCAGACTACCTGTCAGTTCAGGAACTGCATATGAATTTGCCTGAAATTTGCAGTTGGAAGTTTTCAGCCTGTCTGAGAAGGTGAGACATTTACACTTTCTTGCTTTCAAAGGAGAACTGAATCTGGCTGTATTTAGCAAACTCCATAAATTCAGTTAGCAGAGTGCAGCAGGTGTGTCCCATTTCAGGCTCTCTAGCAGCTCTTTTTTCCTTTACTTTCTTCATCTGTTCCTCCCCTCATCAAGTTCACACAGATCTCCATCTCCTGTTTTCTTTGAAGAAAGTTCCCATACCCTTGTTTCTTCCTGACCATGCCGATTAGGGACACACAACTGGTCAAGCAGTCTCACATTGACAGCTTAGAAATCCTTAGCCACAAACCCACTTCCCTTCTACAGACCCTTAGTGGCATCTGAGCCAGCTCTCCTCTTGCCTGAGGAATGGCTCAGCAATCGGAGGAAGTCAAATCCAAAGCTTTTATATTTCTCCTCCATTGTATTCTCATCCTCCTGTGTCTACCCAGCTGTCTGCTCCTTCTTGCTGTTTCATAAGAAAACCCACTGTTTGGTTTGCCTTCAATCACCTTCACCAGCCAGCACTCTGGCACTCTGTAGTTTGTACAGCTTGTGAGAGGACTGTGCAGCATGGTCCATGACCCTTCTCAGCTCTTCTTGACCACGGGTTAATGCTAGTGCACTCTTCCTGAAGCAGACCTATCTGTCTATGGCTAGGATGTGACAAGGTGGTTGACAGGATCATCTGACTTCTCACTGTTCCCATCTGAGCTGAATTCCCTCTTGCTTTTGCTTTTTTACAGGAAGAATTGGATGAATTCTGAATGCCCCACTCAATACAAGGACCATGAGTTTATGATCTTAAACTTGAAGGCTGAAGACTGAGGCACACAAACTGCTTGATTCTTTATGTCTGCTACTGCTTTTCCTGCAAACACTGTTTCCAGAGCGCATCATGCTGTTTTCTGAAGAAACAGAGTTAGAAATAAAAAGCAGGCTTTGGAGACTGCACAGACACTGGATCACTACCTTCCACAGCACAAAGCAAATAATCTCAGATTACCCCACACTAATAAATACATTATGATCAGTTAGAGAATTCTGTGGACACTCAAAACATACATAGTACCAGCCACTACAAATCAACTGCTACCACTAAAATAAAACACTCTTCCAGTCAAACATCCTGTGGGGAAATGTTCTTCTCATGCATAGTGTGTTTGCAGTGGTAATGTTTCAATCGAGGACAACATCCAACTATCTTGGAAAAAACCTATGCATTTTAGCATAATCTTTTACTTTGATTGACCCCAAAGTCTACGTGGATTACTAGGAAACTGTTTTGAGAAACAGGAGATGGGATCTTCTGGATCCAACTCTTTTTTTTTCTTTAAAAGAAAATAAACTTAGTTCTGCATTGTCATGTAGCTTCCTTCAGTCTATGACATTAGCAGAGAAGATGGCACAACCTATTTTTTCAGCTGAAAGCTTTTATTACAATATCATCCTTGTTTAATTATTGATGATTCAGAATAGCTCTGCTGAAGGTGGAGCATTAGTCCTGGTCAACACCAGGAGAGAGAATTGAATTTAGCTCCCTCTTTCTGATAGTGAGCATTACACAAGTAGCACAGATTTGTGGTAGATCCTTCTTGTTTATTTTGTATGTGTGTCCATATATGTTTTGGGAGCCTGCGGTAATCTTGCTACAATCTGAAGTCCCAAAATACCACAAGAAAGGGTGTCTTACACTGTCTCCAGTCTAGCCAACAACAAATAATTCCTAGGAATACCACAAGGAAGTTGATTTATGGTTTGATTTCTCAAACAAAGGGCTCAGGAAAAAGTTCAGATAAGCAAGTAATCTTATGGATGCTTAAGTGGAATAAACTGGTATATCTCTGGGGTTTCACTCAAGACCAAAATGACCACAAGATAGAAAGCAGAGAAATTGAACAAGGTATCTCATATGAAAGTACTAAAAGGGCTTAGAAACTGGCATGTTTCTTTTCAGGTCACCAGCACATTTCAAAAAACCTAATTAATTTTAGTGTGTTTAATTGTTGTCTGTTCCCCTCCCTCTGTTTTTTAATTTTCCCTTTATATAGCTTATGAGTCAAAAGTTTTTTAAGACTACAAGGTTAACCCTGAGTGCGTGGAATGTATAAACCAACTTTTCAGCAGTAGGATTTATGTGAGGGGGAGAATGCAGGATTTGCCAGGTGCAGACAGATGTAGATGATGCCTGCAGAGCTTTAATACCCTGATGATGGTAACTTTAAACCTGAGAATTCAGACAGTTAGAAGGGGCAAAGCACAGAACCAGTCTGAGCCTTGCAGCATTCCTGAGTTGCAGGTGACAGAATGACAATTCTCCTCATGTTGTGCTTTGTTATCCTCTCATTCTAGGCATAAGAGGAAAATAGTTCTTGTTTGTCCATGTAGCTGAGCTCTGCTCAGTTCTGCCTCAGCTAACCCAGGTGCTGTCAACTATTTTTAAACTGATTTAATTTTGTAGCCAAGAACCACCCATTGCTTTCCAAAGATAACAATGACTTGTTTGATTCTGAGTAATCTTAGGGCACCTAGGGGCATGAATTAACTGGAGTGAATTTAGTTGTGTTTGGTTATTGTGCTGTAGGGCAAACCATGGGGAGTGAGGGGTGGCCCGACTGATCTGCTGCAGGGGATGAGGGGTTGAGGGAGCAGCTGGGCTGGAGGTGGGGCAAAACCACTGTGATTCTTTAAGATGGCTAGCATGGGAATATCATGGCAACTTTTCTTAAAAACCTGTGCTTGAGGACCTGGTTGCTCAAAATGGTGATCAGTATGTCTTTAAATGCTTGTTCCTAAGTCACCATGTGAGGTGTGTTATGATTTGCATGTACTTATCTGTACTAAGTGTGTAGTAAAGTAGAGAAACAACCAGAGAATATTTTGACTTACTTCAGGACAAGATGTGGCATTTTGATCAAATTTCTAGCAACACATTTGGCTGTGTTCATCCCAGGGATGCTTTTATAATTAAGGTGAATCTTTGGATGCTCACATCCAGCTGACAATCCAACTGGCTCATTTGCCAGTTACCCATATTATTCTTCCACCTGAAACCACAACACCTAAGGCTTAATATCTTACTAGACAAAACAGGAAAAAGAAATCCTGTTTTTTCAAGAAGGTATTGAAAAATAGTTTCTCAGAAATTACCACATTTGTTCAAGAATTTAAAAACGGTCTATGCAGTGTGCTGTACAGAGAGTGAAGAGCGGTGAAGTGGAAAGGCTTTGCTTCTATTTATTTGATATGGTCGATATAATCCAATTAGGGTGGTGCTTCCTGTGATTAATCCCATGATTCAGTATAAGCGACTGTAAAATTCTTTTGCTGTATGTCATAACCATGCACTTCATAGTACAAAAAACCTGAACGTCATTGGATTGTGCTACAAACAGTAAGATGAAGATAAATATAAATACAAAACTGAAAATTTAAAAAAAAAAGTTGGAGAAAAAAATTTTCACTCAGTGTTCCTTAATATTTTTATTTTAATATGATTTTTAATTTTGTGACTGCACAGCGTTTTTTTCCCATGCTATGCAAAGAACAGGCAGTTCTTATTTACTTAGCAGTTATTTCAGTGGTGGTTTTATTTCCCACTGTGTCTATTATTTATGTTCTCTTAGGCTTTTCTCTGTGCTCATAACTCCAAAACATGCAATTACTTTAGAAATACTGTTTAGGGTATCTTCAGAACTTCCCTGAGGCATCGTATATATTGTCTCTCTTTCATATGCAAGGATATACACAGAGTAGGGTTAGAGGTACTTGCTAATTTCAGATGCCAGTTGGGAGTTATCTAGAACTTACATTTTTTTAATGTATGATGAAGCATTCCTTATACTGGAGAATTGCAGCTGATACTGTTATTGGGAATGCACAGACCTTTCCCTTCAGATACAACTCTTTAGTAGGTGTACTCATATGCAGCATCTAACAGACAACCAACACTGATTATTTTGATTCAAGAGATTGTGTTGGACACTCCCAGCTGAGGCAAGGATGGGAACTGGTCCCTACAACACCAGCTGCCTTAATAGGGTCCATCTTAGTGACAGCCAATTTGGAATTCTGAGCAGGAGAAGAAGAGTGATGTCCAAATGCTTTTTTTTCATTATGCAGCTGTGTTGCATCACTGGTGCAAGTCCTTCCTGTGCCCCAATTTATTTTGTTTTTTAAAAAACTTAAAAATAATCAGATCAAAAAACTTGTTTCTATCATTGTATTGACTTCCACATTAACTCTGAATTGAAGAAAATTTCAGAATTAATTTTCTGAGCGTTTTTGCTGTTTAAGCCAAAACTCTCAGCAAAGAGTAACAGCAATAACAAGTGGTTTGCTGCTAGGTTTCATGAGCCTTTGGGCAGTAGGGAATTAGCAAGACTTGAGGAGGGATTATGGTCTCCTAACCACAGTGCTGTTCATCAGTGTTTGAGTTTTGCCCAGATCCCATTGGTAATGGTTTAACTCCATTAGGCAGCTAAATACCCAACAGCCTCTAGTTTGCACCCCCATCCCCTTGAGTGGGGTGGTGTAAAGAATCAGAAGGGTAAAAGTATAAAAACTCATTGGTTGAGATAAAATAATTTAATAATTTTTAAAAAATGGAGGAAAAAGCCAATTAGGAGAAAGGGGCGGG
>VXAC01004649.1:2897-60893 GCA_013399225.1 Rhipidura dahli | reverse complement strand
GGGGGGGGGGGGTGGAGTGTGTGTGGTGGAAATATAAGTAAACACAAGAAAAACAAGTGCAAAAGAGAGAAATTGCCCACCACCAACCAAGCAATGCCCATACAGTCCCTGAGTACCAGCAGCCACTGCCAGCCTCCACCCCCAAGCTTTATACGTTGAGCATGATGCCTTTTGGAATATCCCTTAGGTCTGTATCCCATCTCAACTCCTCGTGCACCCCCAGCCCACTCACTGGTGGGGTGGGTGAGGAACAGAAAAGGCCTTGGTGCTGTGTAATCCCTGAGCAGTAATAATTAATACTTCCCTGTGTTATCAACACTTTTTCCAGCACAGATCCAAACCATACCAGCTACTATGAAGAAAATTAACTGTCTCAACCAAAACTATCACACCTTCCTCCTATTCTGTCCCTTTCCTACCTTTAGTTCTTCCTACCATCTCCATCTGACTGTGTAGTGCACCTTTACTTCCTTCCCTCTTCAAACAACTTCCAATTTTCTGATGCACATGACATCATGCAATCTCTGACAACTGTGACATTCCCTTGCTATAACATTCATTCCTGGACGTCACTCTGTCCCAAAACACCTGAAAGTAATGGTCTTAACATCATATGTTCATTTAAAGTAATTAGAAAATCTTAGGGAAAATTCTTTCTTTTCATCAAGCCTGAACTGGAAGACTGCAGAAAGAGCAGCCCCACACATCTGGCAGAGAACAAGAAATGATGAATGAGACAGACACGTGGACAGAGGAAGGTATTACATTCATATCAATGTGATTTATTTCTATTTTTCCTCTCAGCTTTGACTGCCATTGCAAATTATAAGGATGTTTCACAGCAATGAGTAGACACAGTGTTTCTTTTCCTGGTCTGGTGGACAAAAGTCTAATAGTGGTATTCTCAGGGTGAAAGAGAGCTATCAAATCTGATCATGATAATTGCCTAGAGTAAAAGACCCAATCAGTAGTGTATCAGAGTATTAAAGAAAGGCAGAACTAGGGAATCACAATGTGGCCTCCTATTTCTGTATCATATACTCATGGGAATCTGATGCCATGTAACACACTCAGCAAGGTGGTGAGAGGTTGTATCTCAAATTTTCTGTCTCACCTGGGAAACTGACTTGGTGGTAGGAAGACCAGGCAGGGACTAGGAAATCCGTTCCTTTGGTGGAAGCACCTGTGACTTCTGCAAACTCCAATGTGTTCCAACTCATTCCTACCTCTCCTGCCCATGAATGACTTGTTGTATGTCCCTCACCCATATGGATATGCTTGAGAATTAATGTTATTAAAGATTAGAAAGGATTATGCTGGTACTGCAGCCATACAGATCTCACAAGACAGGCAGGGCTTTGGATTATGGGATTTCTCAAGGTTCCTTCCAACTTTACTCATATTACATGGTGGTTAAAATCTGATCGTGGATATCTGATAGTATACTTTTAACATGTAGAGAAGTATAAAAAGCTATCTTTTGGTTTCCGTGGGAGATGTGACTGGATTTAACTTACTTTTCCAGATGAAATTGTAAGCTCATTCCCTCCTCTATTTGACTTCCAGAACTTGGATTTGAGGGTGTATATTTCCTGGGGCCCAAATAACATAATGACTGAAGTGAGAGGTTCTGGGATTCTCTTTGTACACTACTATGAAATATATAGCAATAGATGGAGTTTCAGTTGCTATAAGATTAAAATAACAAAAGCCTGAACTCAGGTATTGAAAGGAATTTACAATATTTCCAGGTCAATTTTATGCTTTGTGATTGCATATTTAATTAAGTTTTTGATAACTTCACCTGGAGGGGTTATGGCTTGATAAATGAGTGGAATAAAGACACACAGGATTTCAGGACAAAATTTGGCAGCTGTTTAATAACTGCAGGGATGATTGGAGACTGCTTCCTATGAAAAAATGTTCTACATGAGATATAAACGGATGAAGCAGAAAGAACAACAGAATCTGGGGTTTCTCAGTTCTTGGCACTGAAGTTGAATTGGATAGAATGAGAGATTTCTAAACACCTTATCTGAACTTTGAGAAGCTTGCCCAATTTCCAAGTATTTTGAAAACATTTTTTTCTCAGATTCCTAATTTTTCATGGCTTTTTATATCAATACAATAAACAATAAATGATTAATGATTGAAATAATAACCATAATAATCTTACTACATGAAAAAAACAAAACTTATGCTTATATTAAGATATGGAACCAATAAAAAAGTAACCATGAGAGTCAGATGGATCTCGCCCACTATTCTGCTCCAGTATCTGATTTTCCCTGTGTAAATATGAACTCATTACCTTACCCTCAGAGAAAGATTTTATTGTTAACATACCTGGAAGCAATTCTTATCTTTAATGTTTTGAGTTTCAGCATCAATACCAGTACAGCCACATGCTGGTCATTCTATCTAACAAACAGAAATTTTCTCTTTCTAAGATCTACAGCAGTTGTGAAAACACACGGCATGCAATGCAGCATAGGAAGAAAGTGTGGGGCCTTTGTAAAGTAATTGACTTGGCTAAGCTGGAATAAGTATATAGTGTGGCACTTCACCCACTGAAATTTAGCTTCAAAAGATTTGAAAATCCAGATGTGGCCATAGCAACTACTCTTTCAGAAAAAAAAAAAAAAAAAAAAAAAATCCAGCCCTCAGGGCAGAAATGAGCCCTGAACCACTTTGAAGTCAGATGTCTCAAGCAGGTACTTGATTTTAGATTGAAACCAGAGAAAGGATACCACAGATGGTGATGCTACAGTGTCCCTGAAGTTATAACAGACATACAGCATTGTGGTTACCTAGTTTTAGTATATAAACCAATAATGACCTAAATGTGTTCTGAGAAAGATTAATAGGTAAAGTAGAGCAGGAGCTTTCAATCAGTCTGAAAGATCTATTATTAAAACTAGGTTCTACTGTAAAAAAATCTCACACTGAATGAAATGTGCCTCCTGTGCAAAGGACCAGTACAAGGTCTAGGCATCTTTTAAGACTTTAAATCTTTACTGCAGAGCAAGATTGTTTCTTAAGGATCTCACAGGCTTTCAGAACAAGTGTGAGCTTTATGAGAGGTGGACAGACCAGTCTTTAACAGCGCTGCAAAGAGCAACAAGTACTGTGAGAGGCAGTGATCTGCTGACAGACCAGTCTTTAACAGCGCTGCAAAGAGCAACAAGTACTGTGAGAGGCAGTGATCTGCTCTCAGACCAGTATTTCTAGAGCATGAGCCTGATTTGTAGCGCAGTGCAGGTAATCTGCTCTGTCCTGGCTTTTCAGCTTTGTGAAATTAATATCTTTGCATTCTCTAAGGGAGCAGCCAAGAAAGTGAAGACACTATGCACAGCTATACTGTCAATTTCAACAAGGAAAACAAAACACAGAATAGGAAGAGAATATTATTTCTTGCTCATTGCTATCATCACAGACCACGTCTACAATGCAGAAAAATTTGGAGAAAGGACCACTCTCCACTCATACAGATCAGAGAGAAATACACTAGAAGGAGAGCACAAGGATACTCTAGTGAAGAAGCTTGAAATAGTGGCATGTCTAGCATAAACACTCTGAGAATAAGAAAGAACAAGACAGCATATTTTATGAGACATCAGCTTCTTCTACTTCATTTCATATTCTAGTGTCTTAGAGGGTGAAGAAAATAATGCAATATACAGCTTAACAAAACCACAGTCCTCATTGTGGATCATTTAATTTGTCCGGGAGGTCATTTCTAAACTACATTTGCCCTAGGTCATCTTGAATCCCTCCTTTCCTCTTCAGTAATGCCTAGTTTACGACAAAAATACAGAACACGGGAGATGATTTGTTGTTGGAGGGTTTTTTTTTTTTTTTTTTTTTTTTTTTTTTTTTTGTTTGTTTGTTTTGGCTTGTTTGGTTGGTTTTTTATTCCTGCATTGGACAATATTCATAGTTGCCACTGATTTTATCTTGGATGCACACAGAAGGTTGCACAACTCAAGTGAAATAAAAACCTCTTAGCAGAGAGATCCTTCTGATGGATCTCTCCTTACCATAAAGAAATCAGGTAGGTCAGATTCAGGGTTGGACAGACTGAGTATCTATAAATCAGTTCTGGGCTTTCAGTTGCAAAGCCCCAGTTCACTGGCAAAGGAGTTGAAAGTGTCCTGAGAGGACACAGAGAAATTCTTCAACAAAGGACTTCTGGGAAACCTTTTGATATTATGTGACTTCTTACATACTTTGAGAAAGTCATCTACCTGCTTTTCATTTTTACTGTGTTTAGTGATATAGGGTAATGTGTAACTTGTTTGTACATAAACATTATTATGATTTTTCCTAAACCTGTAAGATCCTGAACGACAACTAACCACTTGGCTCTGAATGGAAAAAAAACCCATCGCGGGTAAAAGTAATGGACCACATGAAAAATAATACCAACAGAAGTAGTTAGTGGGAATGTGGTAAATTGGGCTCCAGCTATATCACAGAAAAGGGGATTTTCTGCACCTGAATAACCACAGATGAGACAATATAACTGCAAGGCCTCCTTGACATCTGTGTAAACTGAAAATATAACACTTCTTCAAATATGCTGGTAGGTCACAATACAGGTAAAGGGAGGTTATTAAGGGTGCCCACACTATTAATTTACATTTGGAGGTCAGAAAATTATGCAGGCAGACAGACAGACTTCTGTGGGCAGACTATGGAAAGGGCTAGGGTGCACATGGTCAATTAGGGCATGTGTGTCTTTTTAAGGACGCAGCTAGAATATAACATCCATGCAGCCAGCGTGCTCAATCACACCTAAAACTCAGTGCAGTGTGGCGGCAAGAGGCACACTTCTTCTAAACTTGAAACTTCTAAACCTGAAGTTAGAAGAGCAGCCAGCATATTGGTCCTTCCTTACTTCTTAAAGGAGTAAGACTCAACTGAAAAGACTCAGCGTGATATTTTTTAACAGCCTGAGCCCCGAAGCGGAGTCTGTTCTGTCCAGTTATTCTGAAAAACAAGAATTTTCCCCCACTGTTCTCTTGCTTCTATTTTAACTTTGGCCAAAAACAAAAAGTACAAGAATTTGGGGCTTGTGCTTTCTTTTGTTGTGAAATGCTTATTTAAAACAAAAATAGTAGGTTTTATCTTTTCCCACCATCTATTTTCCCATTTGGGTTGGTTTGAGTTTTATAGAGTGATTGCATTGGTGCATGTTCATTCAAACTTGTTCACATCTCTAATTTTCCATCAGACTTTGGAGACGTCAGTCTTGTGGCCTCAAGCTGAATCTATGTGTTGATGGTAGCCAACCATGCAAAATGGGTAATTGTAATCCACAAACCTTGTTTGTGTATGTAATTGTTCATTTTGTAGATGTAGATTTTGCCTGGCTCACCTCTAATACCAATGTTAGAAATTTCATTTTTTTTCAAATTTTAATAATGATTATATTATTTTTAAAAGTCATAGTTAAAGGTTAATAAATTAATTTAATGATTTACTTAGAGTAGCTTATTTGAGTTACTCTGTATCTTGTTTTCTTGTCAACTGTGTCATAAACACAGTTACAGGGTTGTAAAAACTTTGTATATTTCTTTAGTTGTGTTCAATAGGCCCAATCGATAAGATCACTGTAAGAGGAACAAAATTCACTCCTGTCAAAAGACACAATAGATATATGTGATCAGGCTTGTATCATGATAAACAGAATTGTGACCACTAATAAGAGGCACAAAATTTCCTAACAGGTTAATTCTCCCTAGAAAATGATGGTTCCTTGGCTCAAATATCCCATCCTAGAGATTGTGACATTTTACCCTCTGAAATCTTCTGAAAAATAGAAGCCACAGTTAAGCCACAGTTCCCCACCAGGCACCTACATGTGGTACCCAGAGTTGCTGTAAATTGAAAGTCCCGTATTCTTGACTGACCTGTAAAAACCCCATAAGCAAAACCACTGCTGTAAATGCGTAGCTCCAGTATGGGCATATATGATGTTCTCAGTCTCACTGCCTTACTAGCAGCCTTATGTTTAGTCATTTTACAGTGAGCTGTAAACAGGAACTACTCATTTCTCAAATGCCTGCAAAGTGTAATGAATGGTCTGGACCCTCAGGTCCCAATGAAAGGCCTCTGAGACGTGAATGCAAGACATGCTTGAGTGCAAGGATTCAGTTGCTCACTAGTGTTTTCTTTTTCCTTGACAAGAATTGCAGGACTGCTCCTAGCTCTTAATCATACTCATGCCACTGATTGGTGAGATGTTGGATTGCACACAGGGAAAAATAGCCATTTGATGTTATTGCTCTCTTAAAGTAGACAAGCTCTCTCTAAGAAGGCTGGAAACACCAGAATAAAAGGGAAGAGCCTGAGTACCCCAAATAATTTCCAATTTTGACTTTGCAACCAGGTTTTTCACAAAACGAAATAGTGCCCTCTGCTGTTCTCTTTCTCGTTTTCCCTCGAGTAAAGGGATTCCCGCAAAACAACAGTGCCTTTCATTTCACTTCTGTAGTTCAAGCCTTCTTCAGTGTTTAGAGTAACGTAGTCACATGCTTTCTGCAGCCTAGGTACCAGGCATGCAATATGTCTTCGTTTTTGTCTCTTAGAGCCCAGAACTCTCTCCAAGGACACACACTACTCATCACATCTTCCTGAAGTTGAGGCAGGGTCACTGACAGAAGGGCAAGTACACCATGACTTCATGGTTGTTATTTGTTTGCATCCGTATCTCCCTGAATTCTCTCAGGGGAAGTATCCCTGGCAGGAAAACACTTCACTGTCTCTATTTTTTACAGAAGACCCATGTTTTTACACTGCACTGCATATTTTCTTATTACTTTGCATGTTACCTACCTTTATCTTCTAGTGCTGGCTATGTCAGCTGAGTAACAAAGATACGAGTGACTGGAGTCATTACCAGAATTACCATTTGTGGAGGAAGATATCTCTAACTGAAAACTACAGTCAAAGCTCTCATTATTTATCAGTCACTCTGGAGCTGACCCTAAATGTGCGACTTATATTTCCAGTATCTGCCAGACCCTAAGTACAGGCTCTGCATTAAGGTATCTGTTGATATGTCATAAATGACTGGTTATGGCCAGGGTGTCCCATTGCTACTATGAGATACAGATTGACATTCTGTGGCTTGATCCACCTGGGTAACCATTTTCAAGATTAATGCCTTGATGGAAATTCTGACTGATTAATTCTGAGCTAATTTACCTCCTCTTTTATTAGATCAGTTGTGTGGTAGTCTGATCCAGTCTGAACTGGATCTGTAAATAACCTGAAATAATCCAGATTTTTGCTTTTTTACCTGTCAATGTGACATCATCTTGTCCATGACTTTTTCTCAGCCACAAGATACCATGAAAATAAACAGGTTAAGGGACAAAAAAACCTGAAAATACCTGAAAATATTTCAGGACCTGCCAGTCCGTCCTGTGCCATGTCACAGAGATCCCAACAAGTTATCATGACTTCTGGTTTGCCTCAAACCTGGCTGAAGTGAGCTGATGCCCAGTGGGGCCCACCCTCAGGGGCACGCTGCCCAGCACCCACTGGCCTTGTGCTGGCTGAAGGCTGGTAGGACCATCACACTGTGATAGGAGTGACTGATAGGAGTCACTGAAAAGGAGTGACTTTCAGACAAATTCATGGAAGGCTCTGCAGCACAGCTTCCCAAAAGTCTCCACCTGTGCTTTCCCCATTTGAAAAGGCATTGCTCTCCCACCACAGACACCCACTGCCTCACCAGAGTTCTGTCTCTCTGTTTCACTCTCTGATCTCCTCCTTTCAGGTTATCCCTGCTTTGCTTTAAGCTGATGCCACCCATTCCTGCTGCCGACATCTGCTGCCGTGCTGTCTGCGGGCTGCTGCCGGCCGTCCTGTGGTGCTTCTTCCACAGCTGACGCTCCCAGCCCCTCGGGTGGGGGTCCAGGAAGCAGAAAGCAAACAAACAGGCTGACATCAAAGCAGCCCTCAGCAGTCTGCCCCCACCCCCAATTTCCCCTTCCCATCTGCTGACAATGAAAGAAGCTTCCTCCAAGGAAAGCAAGGGCTTCTGAGCTTTAGCCCCCATGGCTGAGTAGCTGCACTCTCTGAGCCCCTGTTTTGTCTTCCTTCCTTTCCTCTCAAGGAAAACTGAAGAAATAGGAAGGCTGGAGATATCTTGTTGGAAAACCAGGGCCAAGCCAAGGACAATCCTAGCACACTCTATCAGAAATCATGGCAGTAGAAGTTGCTGCTTGGATGCCAATTGTGACAATGCACCAAAAACACAGCCCTATGGAAGGTGACTGCCTGGAAGGACAACAGCTCCAAGAGGCCCTTGCCTCAACTTGTGGTCTGGCCTGGCTGAGAGCTAGGAAACATGTTCTGCCCTAGGCCAGGGAATTCAACACACTCAAGAACATTTCCAGACACTGTGGCAAACCAACACAGAGTATCCTACAGCTCATGCTGAAGCTCATAAACTTTCCAGGATCCAAAGCCCCCTTGGAGGCAAGAAAGTGGCATGTTGGATATGGCCCCTCAAATGCTCGCATTCCTGAGCTGTGTGTGGGGATATTTCTGGGCACCACTAGTCTTCCCAGGCCACAGCTGTGGTAGGGATTGTTTTAACAATCTAACTGTCCATGTAAACTGACTGGGTGCATTTCACAGCTTGTTTCATTTATTAATGCAGAGGTGGCAAATGCTTCTAAACCCCAGGTCTCTTGTTGGCCTCGGCTTGGTATCCATCCAGGAACAGATTAAACAAATCATCCAGTCACAGCAGATGTTCTTGTGTTTGCTAATTGCTTTTTAATAGACTAGTCTTTTTTCATGTAAGAATATTGTGTGTAATCATAGTGTTGTATGAGTACATGTGCAGATACAAAGGAATTTGGACTCTAATTTCCCAGCCTCCAGGACAAGTCCTGGCTGAGAGATTGTTCCACCTGAAGAAGAGAAGGCTCCAGAGAGATCTTATAGCAGCCTTCCAGTATCTAAAGGGGGGCCTACAAGAAAGCTGTAAAGTAACTTTTTACAAGGGCATATAGTGATAGGATGTGGGATAATGGCTTTAAACTAAAAGAGTGTAGGTTTAGATTAGGTGTTTGGAAGAAATTCTTTTCTATGAGGATGGTGAGGCACCGGATCAGGTTATCCAGAGTGGTTATGGATGTCCCATCCCTAGAAATGTTCAAGGCCAGATTGGATGGGACTTTGAACACACTGCTCTAGTGAAATATGTCCCTGTCCATGGCAGGGGAGTTGTAACCAGATGATCTTTAACATCCCTTCTGATCCTATGATTCTCTGATTCTCCAGTTCTCCAGGTTAAGTGGGAATGGTGGGAAAGAAAATAATTCGCAGTGTAAGGAAAGAAAATAATTCTCAATAAAATAGAAATGGTCAAGAGAGAAGAAAGCAATAGAATATGACAGGTAAAATCCTTGTGTCCTCCTTCCTGCTGCCCATATAATTTCTGCATTTTGCTTTAAGCAACTGCTACTGTAAACACTGAATTATTATGTAAAACAGGACAGCCTGACTACACCACACCATACTTTACAGAAAAAGGTGCAAACTGTGGCTGGAACTCTCAAGAGTGGAGAGGCATTCCTATGCAGCTTTCAGGATGCTCCTGCTTATTGGGATTTCAGCATATTCTCTCTTAAGTGTCTGGTGGGCATGTGCCTGCCTACTTTGGATGGTAAACTAAAAGCTGTCTGTTTAGAGCCCACTGGGGATCATTGGATTTTGTGTAAATTTTGTAGGAAGATAGGTTCAGGTTTAATTACTACTATGCTGCTTGAGTCCTTATTAAGTGCTCAGCTATAAAGCATTACAACCAAGTAGATCTTCTAGCCTGCAACAGAGAAGATGAAATGTTGGTCTCGTTTAATATTGGAATGGCACCAATTTATTTTCATTTAATGAGATTATAATCTGGCCTCCTGTCTTTTCCTGGCCCTAGCATAATGCATGTTGCAAATTTCACTCATTAGGCTTAAATAAACATCAACTTAGTAAACTATTTCTACTTCAAAAGAATAGCACTGATTTGTGACCCAGTTCATGGCTTTAATCTCTATTTACTTGGCACCTCGTCAAGCCTAGAGGTCTACAGTAAAGTAAATGTAAAGAAAGAAAAAACAAAATTTCAAGAGCAACAAAATTAGAGGTCCTATAAAAGAGATCCTATAAAATATCCTGTGTTTTAGTGGTAGCTTTTCTCTCTCAAATAAATAAATAAATGGATAAACCCACTCCTTCTTTTTGCTAAGATTGTATGATATGGCACACATGATATAAGGCAGAATTTCTGGGTTTGCAAGCAAAAAGTTTTGCTGATGCTCCTTGAAACAGAAAAATGAAACAGTGTTTAGTGATAACCTCAGAGATAAAAAGAGAGAGGACTTTTCTCTCCTTAGCTCTCCACTGTGAATCTTTCCATAAATCAGCCTCAGACAGTGGTATAGCAAACACCACTTGAGATTTTCAAAGCTCTAAGTGTTAATTTCAGACCCATACCAATTCCACTGATATTTTCAGCTGGTGATATTTCTTATAGACAGGCTGGAATCTCACACAGAAGCCCAAGACAAAGCATGACCAACCCATCTCAGCAAGACTAAAGGCTGAGTACATCAGACAAAACAGGAAGCTGGGTTTGGACTTTCTATCCCACAAGCTATACTTTACCCCCAAGGCTAATACCCATAGGTGAGGTGAGGGCTACTTTCCAGCTTCCACATTTTTTAATTGATCTTGACAGCTTTCTAAAAGTTTTGGATTAATCCCATTGCAGAAGGAACAAAACCAGTGTCTCAAAAAATCTTTTTTTTTTTTTTTTTTAATAGGATCATTGTTCCAGGGCAGCCTCCAGAAATCGGCTTCCAAATGTGATACAAACTTATTCCATCAATGTATGCCAACAAGAGTTATGGCTAAAGGTTAGGCTGGAAGTCAGGCAAAATGGGATTTTCCTACAAATTTCCATTAAGTCTGCAGAGAATCAGTAATGTTCCTCCTCCCATTTTTAAGTCCTTCTGAAACTGGTCTATTTGAAGAAAACAGCAACAAACAAGCCCCAGACTGTGTGTTTCTCACAGAGAAGAAGAGACATAAGTTATCCAGGCATCAGAGGGTCTCTTTAGGATCCATGCCAGTATTTTATCTTTCAATAATTCAATGGAAACGGTAAAAACTTCAAAACAAATGGACATATAAGGTCAGCTGGAGGCACCTGGTGGACCATAGCCCAAACATATTTTTTCTCCACAGGGTTTTACTTCTCTAAGTGAGCAGAGGTCGCTGGGCTCTGTCTAACAATAAATAAGCCCATTCTGCCATCTACTGGCTCTTTGATACCAAGGTGGTGAAAATCTGCTTAATTATAAATGGGATAAAAATGAAGCAGAATATGCCTCAAAATATTCACAAATTACATAAGAATGATCAATAAAAAGAAAACAAGCTACCCAAGATTGTTCTTAGTGTGTCAACATGTTTTGTTTTGCTATATTATAAACAAAATGATAATTGAATCTTATTTATTTCAGGTGTCACATGACATTTTTACGTAAGGTAAACTTGGGAATAGAAATCAGTTTCGTTGTGTTAAAATATATGGGTCTGAAAAAAGGGTTGTGAGGCTTTTTCCTCTCTTACAGTTTTATGGTCCAACTACCAAATTTCTAATCCCTTTAACATTAAAGCTCTCCCCTCTCAATATTCCCAAGATTTTATTCCTGACTTCTAGTAATTTCTGATTTATTTTTCAGGTTACAAATTGTACTGTATTTTCTTTAACAGAAGTTTCTCTCCAAAATGTGGTTACACTTTCTTAGCTCACTGTCAAGGACAATGATGCTCTTAGACTTACTTTTAAATAAAGAGTAACTTTTCTATTTAGGTTTTTATGGGTTTTTATACAAGATGAATGTAGGTCAATGCAAGAGTGAAACAGGGTCACTGATCTGAGGTGGAGCAGTTCTAGCTACCCCTGCCCTCAGAGGCAGATTGTAGTCTTGTTTCCTTGACAGAAAAGTCTTTTACATTAGCCTGGAAGAGTATGGGAGATTTTTGGCAGTGTGTGGTAGTATTTTTGCTGATGCAAGCCAACAAAGATGGCTTTTGTCCATAGTAGTTCTCTTCTGACAGACATACAAAACCTTTGAGTTGAAGGTCTGAGGTTTAATGTAATATTTACTGGTGAATGCTTTCCAAAATCAAATCACTGATATTCTGTAGCAATAATTCAAGATGCTAAACATAAAGTTCCAAATCTGCAGGTATCAGTTCTGGATTTAAGATTGAGCTCTGTTGGCTCTTTTAACAACAGAAACCCTCTGATGCCTGTATAACCAACATCTCTTCTTCCCTGGAGAAATACATGGGACCACCCATCTTGCTGGCAGTGATTTTACTCCAGAGCCAGTGTAAGCACAACTGTCCATATAAGACTAGTGAGTAGGAGATTTAGCAGGACTGACTTACACTGGGTGGAATCCTGTGCACCAAGCTTTTGTCAGATCAGCACAGACTGTGTTCTGGATAAAACAGCAGCCATTTCCTCATAACGGGGGAGCTACAGGAGTGCTTTCTGAAAGAAACTACTAGAAGCTTCCTCAAAGTGTTCTTGATGCTGGCCAGGGCTGAGCCCATCACAGTGACAGTGATAAAATCTTTGGGGCACCATAGTTAAGAAGCTGGGGAGGGAGGGAAGACCCCTACACAAGAGCAATTGAAGACAGAGAAGGTGGGGGGGAGAGGAGAATATGAGGTAGAAAAACACTGCAGAAACACAGGTCAAGGAAGGAGAGGGAGAAGGTGCTCCAGGTGCTGGAGCAGAGATTCCCCTGCAGCCCATGGTGTAGACCATGGTAGGGCAGCTGTGCCCCTGGTGCCCATGGGGGTTCACAGAGGAGCACCCCACCTGCAGCCCCTGGAGGACCTCAGGCTGTGACCCTGTGGAAGCCTGTGTTGGAGCAGGACTTCTGGCAGGACTTGGGACCCCGAGGGGGTTCCACACTGGAGCAGCTTGTTAAGAGCTGCAGCCCATGGAGAAGCTCATGGAGGACTGTCTGCCATGGGAGACACACTCCCACACTGGAGCAGGGGAACAGTGTCCTCCTCCTGAGGATGAAGGAGTGGCAGAGACAACCTATGATGAAGGGACCACAAACTCCATTTCCCACTCTGTTGTGCTGTTGGGAGGAGGAGGTAGGGAAAATTTGGAGTGGAGATGAGCCTGGGATGAAGGGAAGGGTGGGGGAAATGTGCTTCTAAGATTTATTTCTCATTACTGTACTCTGATTTGATTTGTAAAAAAATAATTTTTTCTTGAGTCTGTTTTGCCCATGAAGGTAACTGGTGAGTGATCTCCCCCTGTTCTATGAAGTGTGACCTTGATCTATGCTACAGTGGCTTTGGTGGGAGGCTGCTATCTTGCCAGGGTCAGCCCTTCACAGTGGCAACCTGAACAGAGAGGAAAGAAATGTATACATCAGTATCCTGATGCAGTATCTTGATCAGTATCAAGGTGCATGCAATGCATTGATACACTGGGCTGGGACTACAGGCAAAGGTTCCTCCTCACATGTCCCTGGTCACCAAAGGTCCTGAAGGACTTAAATTGTCCTGGGACTTGTCACACATGATGTAGCAAACATTTGGCCCTCAGAGGATGCAGTCTGACAGGCTTTCTCTTTTCATGTATCTCACATCTACCCTCAACAGGGACCTCAGCACAGAATTCAACCACAGGAAAACAAACATGAACACTCACCATAAGAAACAGTGAAGAGAAATTGCATGCATGTGTGGGGAAACAAACCTTTAAAGAATTCCAGAAAAAGCTAACGCTGAAATGTAAGGCCCCAAATTCCATTCCGTTGAAGCTGGATTTACAATTTCTTTCTTAATCCTTAAAACAACACTAACCTCAGTGGTTGAGGATTATTCTACTCAAATGCAGACATCAATCACACAATTCTGGCTGAAATTTGCCAGGGGAAAAAAAAAAAAACCACCATTTCATCAGATCTGCATGTGATCTGAGTGCCCTATGCAAGGGAGGGATCAAATCTCTTTTTTCCGCCTGTTAACTAAAATACACTAGACAGTATCTGCCCACTGTCACTATAATACCCACAAGCAGATCTTGATATGACCTCCTGGAGCACCTTATATATAAATAGCCTTGAATGTATTATTCTAACTTTACAGTCTTATGAATTAAACAAATCTGGATAAGATCTTTTCAGGACAACTAGCCTGTTTCAGCCTCTTTTATTTTATTTTACTTTACTATCAGGTCCTCAGCATAAAATTTCAATATATTGTCATTTTTTCTCCCCTCTGAATAACATTTGTCTCAAACAGAAAACATGAGATTTTAAAAATTAACAGTGAAAAAACCAAGCTTGTATCAACTCAGGCCAGTGGAGAGGGTTACCCTAACAATAATATTCATATTTTCATCACACACAGAATAGAGTTGTAAGGTGACATCTATTTAGCCTGCTTCATTAGTACAAGGAAAGTCAAGACCTTTCCTATATGCTGAGTGCAGAGTGCCTTCATCCAACACTGCAGATGGAGCTGGATCAACTGGTGGTTTCAACTCTGAGCCTAGAAAATGAGAAGAGATGAAAGAGGAGACTACAGCAAAGGACAGAGAGATGGCAACTTTGCAACAGCTGCTTTGGGAGTAGGCTGTGCTGCTTCAATCAGTCTCCAGCTGCTGCTGTGCAAGACGGACACGCAGAAAAAACCACATGCACCCAAGTTAGCAGGAAGCAGCATATGAGCCAACTGTACTGATTTTCCAGGGTTTTTATAAGGTAGTTTGCAAAGTGTATTAAGTGTCACAAAGTAATTGGTTCTTCGGGCCAGCCACCCCTCGAGGGGCTGGTCAGAGACCCGGTATGTAGCAGAGAGTTGTTTTTCTGACCAAAATCATCACTATGTGAGAAAAACAACCTGCAGGTCCAAGAAGTTTACAAAACTGTAATATTGTTTAAGTTAACATGTATGGGAAAGACAGAATTCTCAAAGAACACTAGAGAGCTGAAGATTTTCCTGCAACAAGCTCTGTCAAGCTCTGTCAGCACCAACATCCAGCAAAGCTTTCTGGAATGGAGTAGACAGTGGCAGCAGTATACCAAGCTTGCCATCTGTGTTACTTTAGTGTGCCATGTGTGATTTCGAGGAAGGCTAAAATGCAAACCAGTGATGTTTGGCTTGATATACAATACATTAACATGAGAATTTCTCCTATGCCATGATTTGTACAATTCTAAAGCAGCCTTGGGAATGGTGCAAAAGGCAAGCAGGGTAATTTAATCTGAAGAGAACATGACAAGCAATAAGCATGCACTAAGGTTATAGAAAAGGGTTAACCACAAAATCAGCCAAAAGAGAAAACTTCCTTTTTAATTACAGACTTACACATAAAAGTGCACATACACTACTAAACTGATTTTTGTAACCATTTCAAACTTGCTAACCAAAATTTTAACTTTGCCTTTACAGGAGGAGAATTTATTTTCTCTTTCAGATTGATTCCATGTGAACTGTGAGTACAGGCAGCTATAGAAAACACAATGTATATTTTTCAGTATAAATATTGCTAAACATGACAGCCAGAGCCCTTTCTACAGCAGAATTTGATTGTCTCCATGCTGCTAAATACTTTCAGACTCTCTCCAAACAAGGCTGGATGCATGAAAATGGCTATCGCAAATGGTCCATAATCCATATCCACCACCAGCTCTCTGGGAATTGCTTCTTACCAGAGCCAAGACAGAGATTATCCTGGTAGTTCAAGTACTGATAATCAAATTAACCAAGAAGCTCCCTGACACTGGTTAATTAACTACAAGACGTGGTGGCCTCAGAATTCCCAAATCCACAATCAGTACTACTATTCTGAAACTTTTTGAAGTCACCCCTGTCAAGTAAAAGATTAGCAATCCCAGGAGTATTTCCAGGTATCCCAGGTCTTATTTCCTACCAGTCTCCCATGTTCAGATTGGATAGAGGTAGATGCATCTCCTGATGGTTGTTATCTTCTGGCCTTCTTCCCAGCTGCAGGAAGTGAAGGCAGCAGCCACCCAGCACTTCAGGAATCTCCCTTTTGTCACAGCATGTCCCTGTCTTTTGAACACTACACTCTTCAATCAGCCATGTTGCTCCCACAGGAGTATTTTTCACAGAAAGAATACTCATCATAAGCTTGAATGAAAATGGGCAAGGCCTACAGAATCATATGAATCACAGAAAACTGAGTGCAGAAGCCTTCTCAAGTATTAACCAGTGAACATGGATAGGAAGCGTCCCTGCTCTTAGAAATAAGATTCATTATGTAAACACCATGGAATTATGAGACATTTCCTGCAATCAGTATTTCTGTGTATAGAGAGCAGTAGCATTCCAGCCAAAGTGTCCATGGAGAGGATCTGATGCCTAGGCTTATTTTCAGTCACCTCGAGCAATTGGCTTGTAAAAGCTACATGGCACACAAGCTGTCAATAGGGACATAAAAGGGTTGCTGACTGTGTGACTGGCTGGGGCAGATGGCTCAGCAGAGACCTCATGAAAATGAGATTTCATTATGTGTCAATGTCATCTACTTCAAAGACATGTCTGGAGAAGGATCCAAAACTTCAAGGGCTTCCTAGAAGAGAATCCAAACTTCTCAATTCACAATCTAATAACCATAGGCTGATGTCATATAGTCTTGGAAAAGTTTCCAAGTCCTACTGGATCATAAATTATTGGTATCAGATATAATGAGCTACTTCTTTTTAAAAGTTGAATTGAAATAAAAGGATAAATAGAGGAAGAAAAACAATAAAGAAATTAACTGAATATTTTTAACTGCAGGGGAGGTTTAGTCTCAGTTTGAGGACATGGTTTCATTTAGCTTTAAAGAATTTTTTAGCCAAATCTAATGAGAAGAGAATTTATATTGTTGGCATTTTCACAGAAATCTTGCAGTATTTAACCATCAGACAATTGTTTTCTCATCTGGTTTACATTTGGGACTTGAGGAGGGACATACACAGCCTCTGCTGGTGGTGTCCTATATTGTAAAATCTTCCTCAGTCCCTAGCAATTTAGAAGCAACTTCCATCAGCTTATTTAAGTACTTTCTAGCATGCACTGTTATCAAGAACAAGCTGGGGAACATTTGAGAGCTACTTCACCTGTGTACTGAACACAAGGGAACACCTGTGGCAGTACACAGAAAGAAGGGTGTTGTACACAAGCCCTTTGAAAACCCACAGCACTTTCTTTCACTGCTATGAAAGGCCTAAAATAGGAATCCACTGACTCTGAACAGTTTGCAGAATGAAGCAAGGTTCTGGGGTTACTAAAGAGGTAAAAAGTTGTTGCTCAACTAAATCCCCTCATTACATTCTAACAAGGAACAACTTTTTTACCTGCCTCAACTCACCAATGCCTGTAAGAAAATTCTGAATTTTATATGTAACTAGATGACCAAAATATTTTGCATGGAAATTCATGTTGTCTTCCTACACACTTCACAACCACTTTAAAGGTAGTAAGTGAGCACACATGACATGTCTCTCTTCACCCCTGCCTGGTGTAACACAACACGTCTTGATACGGCACTTCAGTTTTGTATTTTGGAGATATAAAAGTAAATCATCAAATCTATCTATAATGTATCTTTTGGATATAAAACCTCCACCAGATGGTACCAGAAGTCCATGATAGTGGCTTCAATGGGCCCTAAACAGGCATTTAGTGTGATCAGTAGAGCCTCTTCTTACTTTGCAAACCAAAGTATGCATATTCCTTCAAGAAATGAACTTTTGAGAAAAAAAAATGAACAGTAAAAAAAAGTTGTACATATGGAAGACTAATGTTATCAAAATGAAAGAGAGTGGACTGAAACAGGCAGGCTGAATGGGACGTGCAGGACTGAGCCTCAGTATGTGACATATTACTAAGATATATGGGTGATATATCCAATACATTAATGCAGCATAGAAGCTGATTTTAACCCATTCCATTAGTATTTCAATTATTATGGTAATTTTGATATTTTCAATTTAATACAGTGCTAGGTTTTTTCTATTTTTAAAAAAAATTTTTATATCTACCTCTGTTTCAGGGCCTGATAATTTTTTTTTTTTTCAGTTCCTCTAGTGTAAAACTGAAATGATTCCATTCAGCTTAACAGAGCTGAAACTGATGTGTCCCCGAATTAGGTCACATTTGGGACCAGGCTGCCAAACCTGTACACTGAAGATTGTTAAATAATGAATATATTAAGAAAAAAAATAAAGTTAAAATATTAATCATTAAGAGAAAGAAGGCAAACTAAGCATGAACTACTGATATGTGTGGTTGCTCTCAAACTTTTCAGATGAAGTCCTCCCCTCTGTACTGTCTTCTTTTCTGTGAAGTGAATGAAACAATTCAACAGGACTTCTGTCTCCTGCAGTCTACTTTCAGCCTTCCCTGTGCATGAAAACTCCACAGCTTTGTGTGTACAGCATAAACCTGGGCATCCTTCTTCACTGCAAGGCACTTCTGTCCTGAACTCCCACACTCAGAAGCTGATACTTCACCTACCAAGAAATTCAAGTATTAAGAAGAATTAATTTTCACCATTATTCAACCAAAAAGAGACTGGATAATTGTTGAAATACATCACCCAAAAGGTTGGTTTTTCTCAGACGTCAAAGTAAAAATAAAAAAAGATACAATAACTGCAAAACTTTCCTTATATCAGCTCATCTACTTATACACCAGCACCACCAGCACCACCACCACCAGCACCACCACCAGCACCACCACCAGCACCACCACCGTCAGCAGCACCACCACCAGCACCACCACTGCCATCAGCACCACCAGCACTCGGTCTTTTACAACTAAGATCACTGCCCCACAGCCAACCACTACCACCCCACGCCCAAGCACTTCTGCACGGGCAGTGACACCTACCCCANCAGCACCAGCACCAGCTGTGCTGGCTGAAGACTTTATAATGTTGTTACCAACCCAGTGTCAGCTGCAGGGCTTCAGCTGAAATCACACCTGCAAATCTGCCCATCAAGCATCAAGGGTGATGACTCTGATCTGCTTCAGTCCACAAAAGCCAGCTGGCAGAGAAACTCCACTGAAATAGCTTCAGCAGTTCTGGCTTATCTTGACTGGAAAAAGCTAGAGAACACTTGTAAGAGTGACTTGGTTTCAACAGCAGGAGACAGAGCAGGGATCCTGATGAGAAGTGTTAAGTGGTCTGACAGAACAGCTTCAGAGGTGCTGTTAGAAAAAGACATGACAGAGATGGAACTTGCAAAGCTCATTGAACAAATACATGTTAATACGAGGGGAAAAAAACAAGTCTCTTTTACAAAAAAACAGTCCAATATTTATTAGTCTTATGTTTCGTGGGGAGGAAAAAAAATAGCTTTTAGTTTTATGTTGAGGTTTCGGAGTTCAGAGTAGATGTTTTCTTTCTGTGCCCTTTTCTGAACTCCTAGCACAAGCAAAAGAGTCAGGTTTCCCCTTTCTCAGGAACAGTAAAGGACGAGTTTCCAAAGACTTAACAAAACTGAAATCCCTTGGCCACCATATATCAGTCCAAAGTGCCAACACAAATAAGGCTTTTTCAGTCAAAATAATAGTTTCAAAGTTTGGATTAAGCAGCAATTAGATTTTCTCGCGTTTGAGAAGAAAAACCACTAAGATAATTAGTTGTCATATGGAAGTCAATAACAGATCTTTCATGAATAATTTAATTTGGAGATTACAATTGATTGAAACTGATTTATTATTATTTTTATTTTAAAGGAGCTAGACCACAGTACTGGTTTCTATAGTTCTACCCCTGATCTTGGGAGGTAGTTTTTAATTTCAGGAGTCTTTCAGGCTTACAAATATACATTTAACACAAATTTAGGGCAATCTTGGTGAGTCCTTAAGGAATGTGGAATGACAGTCATCACAACTTCTAGAGAATAATTTCAGTTAAAGCTCCACAAACGTTTCCAGAAACTGTTCAAACTGAGTTCAAGAACACTTTTTAATAATAACTAATAAGAATTTTTTTGGAAGCAGCTGAACTACAACTAGATCTGAACAACAGGTAATCATATTATTCCAGATGACCAGTCCAGAATAGAGCACATTTGAGTGGAAATTATATTTTTCTTTTTATTGATGATGAATTTCAGAATCCCTAGTGATCAAAAGCTTTGTGAATTTGATGATTAAACAGGATCTCAGGTCCTCTGTGGAAAAAAGCTTTAATGAAAAAGGAGTAGGATACAGGCTGAGCACTAACTCAGATTGGTCTAGAAAAATGTAATGGCTACAGAGGTTTCTCTTGCACAGTATTCAGCAAAATTTTGAGATACTGAACTTGAGAGCTGTTCAAGATGAATCAAGGAAAGGCTTTGAATTGAGAAGGGTAAATATGAAATCTATACTGAGATTATTACCTGAAACAGTCTGAATGATATTGTAATATCTATATGGACTTTCTGAGTTCCCTTTCTTGTTTATGGGAAAGGTGAATTTAAAGACAAACTCAATTTTAAGGAGCTTGTGAAATTAAAATTAATTTCCTGCAGATAAGAAACTGTTGTAGTTCTCACACCATAGAAGAAAAAGTGAAGTTGAGAGGAAAGGACAGGAAAGCATGTCAAATTCCCTAAAATGACCGAGCAAAGCCAGGGAAAATCCGTGTATGAGGTCAGAATTTTGATGTGGATACTGAGAGTTGGATACAAAGAGTTTCAGAGCTCTGGGGGCTGGATATTTTGAATCTCACAGTTAGGGTCTTTGCTATCCCCCTGTAACACAGAGGGACATCTTGTCACCTGGTCCAGGGCAATGTGTCTTTTGCTCAATGGATAGACACTGGAAAAAATAATTTTTAAAGTACTTTGTTTTTTCTTTGCCCTATGGCCCTCTTTCCCTGAAACAGCCTCAGGAAATATTTCTCTCTGCATCTGGGCCATTTTTGCATAGTTGTGTAAAGAAGAATAATGTCATGAAGCTCTTCCATGTATCCTTTCCTAACTCAAGTATTTTCTCAACTTTTATATGCTTGCCAAGTGGTTTCCATTCTGATTTTCAGTCCTATGTCCTCCAGTTAACCTCTCAGCTTGGACTTTAGTTTCAACATAACATACTTTATCTTTTTGCTTTACATTAACCATCCAAGACGCATTCATAGCAAATTATAGGTGACTAAATGGCTCCTTCTCAAAACAGTGTTCAATTAGAAATAGAAATAATAAATGTTTATTTATGGAAAAACACTTAAATGTGGGAAACTGATTTGCTCACAGAAACATGCTCCAGCTTCGTTATTCTATTTAATTTGTTCAAATTTTTTAGGGAAATACTTTAGGTGTGGAGTAATGATCAGCATAAGCTACCAACTGATTAAAAATAATTAAAAGCTACTATATTTATGTTTCCTTTAAGACCTTGAAAATGCAAGTGTATTGCAAGAATAATAAAACACCATAAATTCTGTGATTGTTGGTAAAACATGATTTTTCCAAAGGCATCCCATGAAAAATTCACTACATAAATTAATATTTGATAATGATTTGATCTGACTGGTTGTAGCTGCCCCCCCACCCCCGCCAAATATTGCGGTTTTGGTCAAAATTTGAAATTTGACATGAAGGCAAGAAAGAAAGAAAACATGAGAGTCAGGAATTTCTTTGAGAGGAGGAGGAGCTCTTTTTTCCTCAGGTGTGTTTTTTCCCTAGTTTTTAGTCTGCTTCTGAGTTTACTGGGGATTCCACTTGCTTTAGAAACAAGGAAAGGGGAAAAAAATGTGTCTTTACACAGGGATTTTTTTTCCTCTGGTGTTCAAGGCATGCAGCTGCAGCTAGTGCTTTCATGAAGGTAGGTTTAAGGCTTTAGTATATTGGCATCCAAAGTGTACCATAAGGGGCTCTTCTCCTTTTTGTAATTGACATTCATCTTCCCTCAAATTCCACTTATCTGATTTTTTTTTTTTTTAAGTATGTGTCAACACCAACACTTAAGAAATTGTGTCATGATCCTCCACGCCTGTCACTGCATGCCTTATTTCCTGTGAGATGTTGACTGTAACCTCAGTTGCCAGGAATGATCTTTGACATGAAGTCCTTTGGGGGTTTTTTGTGGGTTTCCTGTCCATTTGCTTGCTCTGGTTAGTTTAGTTTAGTTTTGTTTTTCTTGAAATTCGTGGAGAAACACATTGAGGTATTTACCAGCCATAATGAACGTTCCAGGAGAGAATGATTTTTTCACTTTTGAGAACTCTATCTTTGATTGTATTTCAATTTCAAAGGCTGCCAGCCGTGGGAAAATCAAAGCCACACCAAAATAATTCCTCAGCCTAGTCTTCTGGAACGTTTTTTGTTATTTTCTTAACATCTATCTTATACCAAGGAGTTTGCAAATTATTCATATTTTATGCTGGTTTTTAGTTTAATTAGATACCATTGGAATGATCCAAGTATTTAATAAATCATGTGGAAAAGCAATATATCTTATTCTGAGATAATATTCTTTCTGCTGTTTCTAAATGTTAAAAATCATTTTGACAGTAAGACTGTCTAAAAAAATAAATTTAATTATGACGTTCTATTGGATATAAAAAGAAGTGTAGATTGAGTAAAAAATTAGTGGTTTGCAACTGGGATTATTACATGACAAATATTCATGTTACAGTTTTTATTCTCTCCTAGAAAAGCAGAAAGTTTAGCAAGCTAAACAAAAATATAGGTTTAAAGCTCTAAAGAGTACCTTGAGGTCTTTCTTTCCACAATTCCAACCCTCACATTCAAGCATGGACATTGAATTCAAACACTATAAAAGGAGACATTAGGACCAAGGTGTCTCTTCAGAAGTATTAAATTACAAACTATTGGTAATTACCTTTATTGAAATTTAAATCGTTCAGCTATTAAAGAGTAATATAAACTGAGTCATAAATAATTCTTATAAATTATTATACTCGTAGAGTGGGAAGGACTCAGATAAGGCTTTCTCACTTCTGAGTTCCATTACAGATTAATTATTTTTCATAGGTAGACTAATTTTAAAATGTTTCAAGAAGACGTAGAAGTCTTATTTTTCTTCTGAATGTCTTTTCATTTTATCTCACTTTAGTCTTTCAACAGAAATTATAAAACCAGCTTTTGACACTGACATACCTACCCAATGGGTAATAAGTTTACTTATGTGCAGTGGCTCAAAATCAGCATTCTTTCCAAAGAGCTTCCAGTTTTAGAAAATTGGGCCTGGATATTCCACAGAAAAGGCTACGTTTTGGTGCTCAGTATCTGCTGCACTCGACAGGAGACTGATCACCTTCTCAATCTCAGACAAAACTGATAAAGAAATATTTACTGAAAACAAAAATGCTAGGGTGTGATCTTAAGAGACTTTAATTCTTTTAATCACTATGTAGATACACTAAATTATCTACCAGGTTGTTCACAGGTAAGGAGCTACACAGTTAGTGTATTATGATGACTCAGATTGCTTAAATATTCATTTAAATACAGTTTTGTGTCCCCAAACTTATTTTTCTGCAACAGTGTTAAAGGATGTTTTAAATAGATTCAGTAATAATTTAAATATGAAGATGAAGCAGAAGAAAAAGGAAAACAGACCTTTTGCCATTTTATCAAAATTTGCAGATATTTTATAACCTGGTATATCATCTTACTCATTGTTTGAGTAGGACAGTTTTGCTGAATAAGGTATTCTTTACTGTCTATGAGTGAATGTGTAGTGAATTTGAAAATCCAATTTTTTTGCTGTTTAAGCTTCCACTTAGTTCAGCTTTATCTTATACATTGTTCTAATTTCTCAGATTTAAAATCTGAATTCTTTGGAAAAAAAAAATCTATTAATATTTATCTCTTAAATTAAAACATAAATTTGCATTCAATTTTAGATGAAATAGCAAAAATAAAACCATATCTAAAATAAAATGTTTCATCTTTGTTATATTTGCATAGTCTGGGTTATATCTGAGTCTAGATCCAAAGTGCTCATAAATATATTGAATTATTTCAGTTGGTATCCTTGGGCTTTGGATTTGGGCACTGTAAAAGAAAGCCTGAAATGGTTTATTTGAAGATTGCCTAAAGTCAAACAGAAATAGATCTCCATTCTATCCTTTTTCAAAAATCACACACATCTTAATAAATGCTGATCTTTCATGGCATATAATTCACTTTTTGAACATACAGCCGCTGCAGGTTCAGTGTTTTTGACAGTAGAGATACACAATACATCATACAAGATTGAATCAGTAGTTTTAATCAAGATCCATTTCAAACCGAAATAGCCAGTAGAGGTTGCTCCAACCTATTGCAAAACACAAGGAACAATTATTTTCACTAAAGATTTGAAAAACAGATGTGAGGTTCTAAATAAATATATTGAGGTAAATGTGACTTAGTTTGTTCTGACAACAATTAGATAAACAGCAAAAACCTGCAAACTGTTCACTGCATAAACACATTTTTATATATAAAATATATATTAAATAGTTAGAGCTAGATCCCCTCAAAAGATCTTAAAGTTCCCATTCACTGCAGTGAATTACTCTGACTGGTTGTCATTCTCCTGCTGTGGGAAAGGGATCATCCAAATCACATTCCATAAGGAAAGTCATGGAAGAGATACATCAACAGCTTAAAAATGAGTTCTTCTGGCAGAAATCAGTATGTTTTTTGGCTTGTCAATTGGTAATGATTTTCCATGAGTAGCAATAAACACTCCTCACCACCGTCTCAGACAGAGAGGACTAGAAGTGCCTTTTCTATGTAGGCTTTTTTGCTTTATATTCTACAGATGTGCCATTAAAGGAGCCTTAACAGTAGCTATAGACTTTGGCACTCATTCCTGCAGCCACATGATCTGTCACTTATTACTTTACTTTTTCACATTTACATTAATTTATTACATTACTTTTTCCACACATCCCTTGTCTGAATTCTTATGTCTTTTTTCAATGACAGCATGCACAAATAGTACTTTGTCATATGGCCCCATAGTGAAAAAGAGCTTTTTTTCTGTGAGCAAGAATACATTTGCTTTATTTAAGAATGTGAAAGGATCTAGTGAACTAATGGAGCAATTCCTGTTCCTTGAATTAAGTAGTACATGTCAGATGTGAGACCCAGGAACTTAGCTGGAAAATCAAAATGGAAATTCTATCATCGATTCACATGAGATGCCAATTTTATAGCTACTTCTATGTAAATGCTCAAAGTCTAAACATCAAGATGGGTGGACTAGGATGCCTACTTTTAAGTGACAGAACAGATGCCTCAGAAATTTGATGGAAAGAAGACAATTTATAGAGCACTGTAATACCAGTGTGCAAATGACAGAGCACTAAGAACAAAGGTTGTGCCAGAGGAGGAATAATGCTGTAGTTAAACATAGCTTCAAGTCATTAAGAAATTAGCACAAACAATAAATTTTAATCTGACATTCTTAACTACTTTCAGAGACAAATATTCAAAGAACGCACAGAGGCAGAAGGAGTTCTGGAAGCAGACCTGAGTACCAGCCAGGTCAACCAGACACTTGCAGACCTTCTATCTGTAGGGTATTACTATAAAGAGTGTCTCTGTAGCAGCAGTTGTGACATACAGATACTGAAAGTCTCTAGGAAAATTAAATTCCTCTGCCAGAAATGTTACTACAGTGACATCAGTTCTTAAAAGATCATCATAAATATGTGAAAGCATTAAAAGAAAATTCAAAGGAGCAGTTGAACAAATGAAACAATTGAAACAGCACAGAGTTTGTTAATCTCAAGGTAGATGTGTATTCCTCATGAAAAAAAATGTGGCAATGCAATGCAGAAGTTACAGTAAAGTTAAGCTTTAGAGTAAAGGAAACTGTAAGAAGTAAAAAACAAAACAAAACAAAACAAAGAAAATAAAAAGCAAACCTTCAAAATTCTGAACACTTTTCCAAATGAAGAAAATGAAAACAAAAGCAGAAAACAGCAATAAATCAAAACCTTTCACAATTTAAACATAAAACTTAAGTTGGGCCAAAAAATAATTTTGAGGAACATTTTACTAGAGGCAAAAAAGCTGGGGAAATGTTGTTTCTTAAACACAGAAGAAAAAATCTTGCCAGTCATTAGGACTGGCAAATGACTGAGATGTAAATAGAAGATTCACAAGCAATAAGAACATTCGAGGAAAAAAATAAATAAGTTATTGTTATCACTTAGAGTGAAGGAATTTAGAGACATTCCCACAATGAAGCTTTCTTTTAACAAAAGGCCTGTGAGGAGCTATGTGAAATTACAATGTCACTAGGAGAGCCTTTGGAAAAATGCAATTAGGTAAATATTATTAGCTCTTGAGGACTGGAATTTGAGAAATAAGGGAATTAAGTATAAACTAATACGTTCCACTTCAACATATTTTTTGATTGAGGGGATGAAAAGTGATGCCTGCTTTATAAATTATTTTGGAGAATAACAGCAGTAAACTGACTTCCACACCAAGAAACAAATGCAAAATAAAGTTTACATTAATATATAGATAGATAACTATAATTTTGTAGGGAAACAATCAACATGCCTTGTGTTTCAGTGTCTATTAGAGAACTCTGAATAATTATCACGATGGATACCAGTTTGATAAAATGCACCTGCAATTTTGGAACCCCTTTTGATATTCACAATGGCCTTAAAATCTGAGTCAAACTGTGTGGAGATGAATCCCAAAAACTTGATTGAGTTGCATCAGGCTTATTTCACATGTGTTCTCATCTAATGGATGAGAAGAGGTGAGAAAAGGAAAGAAAGGCAAAAGGTCTTGCTCTACTCTGGAAAACATACTTTTCCTTGTAATTCATACCAGAAAGGCCAAAAAAGATACTATGGTGTGCAAAAAAGCTCTGACTTTGAATTTATAATTAATGAAATGAAGGAGCAAAAGGTACAGAGAAATTGTTAATTTTCCCAATGGTGATATTTTATATGCTATTGTAGGGAATCAGTGAGACTTGTACTGTTGAACCTGCTCATAATCAATCAGGAAAAGGAGTTGCAGGGTAATATTTTACTAACATTAATCAGGAATACTTTACTGATGACACACAGGACCAAGAAGAATCCAGATAAATATATGGAATTAAAATATGCCAAGGACTTACTGCACACAAGTTGCAGACACAAACGAGAGCTGAAGAAGTCCCTAAAAATCCAGCCTACTACAATGTCACCCTTTTAAACCTCTTGCTTTGCTTGCATGTGGGTTTAGAAGAATTTATCACTTGACAGCCTTTTGACAGAGGATTCTGCATTAGGTGGGCAGCTGGTCTGCTCTAGGACCTTGGCTGTAATTCCTGTGTTCTGCAGAAAGGACTGATTGAAAGAGGGGAAACACACACTAGCACCAATGCTCACAAAGTAAAATTCACCTGCATGGTCACCAAAGTCAGATGATGTTCCCAAAAGGTCACTGTACTGTTGAGAAAACAACTGTGGAGTCTTTCTGAAATTGCTTGCTCTTTAGGAGTTGTGAATATAAACACAAACTTTGTGGAACTCAGGATTAAAATCTGATACCTTGCAAATGCTGATTTACTTGTGCTGCTAAAATGAGGAATCACCGTTCATGATATTAATGGGGTTTAGGTTCTCCTTCCCTGTCTCAAGTGGACAGTGGAAAATTATATATCAGTTGTAACAGTGTCTTTCTAAGATGAGCAAAAGTGTCTGGGAAGTCTGTGCAGAAAGAAAATGTGAAGACAAAGTCCTGCTTGTGCTGAGGAAACTTCTGATACTACAAAACTGAGTAAAAATGTTGTTAACACTTTTAGAATTTGTGAAAAGTACTTTGTCTCATTTGATTTACTGATATCCACCATAACTTTAATAGCTGCAGATGTTCTTATGTTTCATTATCCCTTTTTTATGACTTTTGAGATTTGAAAGATGGAAAAGTAGCTTCAAGGATTTAATGTATTGTTACAAGTCCTGAGAAGAACTGTTTATTTTAAAAGAATATAAATCAGAAGCTTTATTAAATTATCACTCTGTTGACAAATTCTGTTCTAGGCAAAACTACCTAAATTCAATTGATCTTCACTGTTTTCTTCACTGTGAAGAATTCAGACCATTTGAATTGTCTGAGATTCTGATACCAAGAAAATATCCTTTTGGAGACATTTGGAGGAAGGTAACTGTAAAAAATGTTCTTTCTCACTCTCTCCTTCTGTCAATAGCTCTTGGGACAGAAACATTACAGAAATATAATTTCAGACTGGTTTTCAGGCAACACTAAAGGTGAAAAACTGGGTTGGTGAGAAGATTAATTTTGAGGGGATAAAGAAATGGGATTAATTGAAATGTCAGGTCCAATTTCCTTATAGTCCAAGGGCAGACTTGCTGTCATACTTTAAGTCTAGAATATCTAGCTTCTCTTACTGACTTCTGTCTTAAGCCTCTTGTATTGCCTTGTACTTGTAGCAGCAATCATCCATGTCTTCTGAATCAAGAATAGTGTCTAAGAAGCCCTAAACAAATCTGTTTTGCTTTTTTGTTTCTATGCTGTTACACCACAAACAGCAGACTTCCATTGCCACCTATGTATATAAAATATTGTATGATTTGATTTATTAGTAATATTTGAGAGTTTTGAAAAAACTTGGCTACTGAAGTGCAAAAAGTATTGATTTTACAGTCATCATCTGAATGACATAACCAAGACATATGTACTGAAGTAAATTTTCAAAAATCTCTACAAAATATATAGATTTTAAGTAGATAACTTACAAAGTATATTTAATGTCTATTTATAAAATTCTCACTCGCTGAAGAGATATAGGTATTTACATTTTTAATAGCATGTGAAATTCAGTATTAAGCTGGGAAAAACACATCATGAAGAGGGTGGTCTCACTATAGATAGTCCTCTGGAAACACCATCCCACATTCCATGACGGTCCAAAATGCAAACTTAAATTGTTAGGACACAAAGGAAAACAAACCAGAAAATATTGTCCTGCCAGTAAACAAAGCTGTAGTGTACCTATGTGTTGAGTAATGCACACTCAGTGTATATTTGTAGCAACAAAGGAGGAAAAATATTCATCTAGAACTTAGAAAACTGCAGGTAAGTGCCAAGAACAGCCAGAGATATGAATGCCTCCTGTAGATTTCACATGTAGAAGATCTGTTTGTTTTAGAAATTACATGACCCAAGAAGAATAATCATGAAGGCTGAAGAGAAAACTAATGAGGAATACTTGTCTTAAAAGATCAGGAATCAAATTTTACTGAAATAGAGAGTACCTTTTCAAATGTCACTTAACTGAGGTACTCCTGGCCACAGAATTTAGTGGAAGCCAAAAATATCAAGAAAGGGATTAGATAAATTTATGAAGGTTAGGCCCACTGGGAAATATTAAACCTGTTAGTCCAGATCCAACATCTGCTTCAGGAAATCTCTATATTGCTAATTGCCAGAAGCTGGGTGTACAGGGAAAAGATCACTCCCTTCTTTCCTTCTATACAGGAAATAATTTCTCTGTTCCAGACTGAAATTTCTGATTAAATTTAGAGAGAACAGAAGACCACCTTGCAGCTGGTGTGCCAACAGACTGGGCTGTAGTCAGACTCTATATTTTAAAGCATTTGTGTTGGTGAAGTATCAGAATTGCAACTTTCTTTTCTCAAAAGCACTCATAAGATAAGAAAACATTTATTTCTGACTAGATCTAGCCTGGATGCATAACCAGTGATCATAGCTTTGGGGGCAATCATGTATGTTTACCGATGAGCTATGGGGTAGCAAATGCTTTCTCATCTCTGATTTATGGCTGCAAATTATTATGATTACTTTGCCATTTGTTTATGCTGTTTGGTATTTTAGGGGTTTTTTTTATGGCAAGAGTGGATATTTGTTCTTGATGCCATATTATTATTGGCAGAGATGATTCATAACACATGGTGTTCGCAATAATGGTCTCATTCTGTGGTCTCAAAGACTGGTATCAGATTTGCTGGGTTTGTACTATTATTTGCTTTATAAAATTTACTTTCCTGTGTAAGGACCCTGTATTTCTCCATCTGTCCTGTTTCTCCAGCTGGTCTGGCCAAGTGCTGGAAGGCTATAAAAGTCTATCTTTTCTTTCAAATGATAAACTGTGTGCTATTAATCCCTCTCCACACTGTTTAGTGATTTAGAAAACATTGTGGAGTCTTTTTTCTTCTGAAGTTTCCATCTGATCCTTTGCACGCAGTCACAACCGTGTAACCATCAGACCAACTCCCTTTGTGTTCTCCAAAGCAGTAATTTCCTCTTCTGACAGGAGGAGAGAGGAAGTAACAATATTTCCATCATTGTCACTTCAATGATTAGAACCAGTTTCGTGAATGCCAGAATGCAGCTCGTTTTGTCCTGTAACTGGGAGAAACTCCGCCCGTAATTTGCGTTTCTCAATGCTCTTCCCCTGCTGGGAAATTTACTTGAAGTGATTAAACTGAGCCCTGGGTCAGCTGTCTCTTGGTAGCTTTTGTTCCCCATCCTTCCATTCATATTAGTCTCTCAGATGAAGGAGCTGGTCTGGGTGGATCGGCAGGAGACAGTCCAGTCTTCACTTCCCCTGCCACTGGCAGAGCAACATCCAGGGAGGTGGGTGAGACCAGACCAGTGGACAGCTGTTCTCAGTCCTCTGGCATCTCTCTCTCCATAGCAACATCAAGAATTTGGACCAAGTACAAAACCAACTCCCAAGTTCCTCTGGTCTTCAGCAGCGCTGAGTTAGTTTAGTTAAAATCCTTCCTTCTCCTGAGCTTCTTTGGGATTAGAATGAGTAGGACTCGTCTCACTTGTCACTGACTATGCAGAGGGCTACAGCTTAGGAAACACACACTGCTCTCCTTACAGTGAGTAGGGAGAAAGAGGCACCATTTGAACATGGATCATCTGCCCTGCTTAAGATTTGTACTTTGAAACAAAGCAAACCCTGGAACTGCCCATTTCCTTGCTTCAGGTTGCCTGCAGAGACAAGCTGGGACATGGGCTGAATCTCCCTGAGGGAACACAGTTTCATGGCATAATTTAGCTAGATTATCAGTGAGCTGCTGTCAAATGAGCAAGCCTCATTCCTTCTTCTTCAATGCTTCAGGTTTCCCCCCACACTTTTCCTCAGGGTGGTGATTTTTCTGAGCCACCAGTGACCCACTTTCTGGGCCATAAATTGTAGAAGAGAACATACCTCATTTTTAAGGGCTAACTTCATATTAATTTGGTTTCTGGAACCAGCTAAAAAGGTCAAAAAAGATCAAAGAAATTGGTGGGAGAACACTGAAGGGATAAAGAGGAGTCTGTTTCAGCAACAGATGGTACTTAGACTTTTCTGTATCATCTTTCTACATACATCATGGTTTCAATTACAGTGGTTGCTGTGGAATAGATTGGCCTCATCAGGCTTATAAACAAACATTTCACTCTAAACACCTTCCCAGCTTCATTCACAGCTTAGCCCAAAAAATTTTGGTGTTGGAGAAAGGCTCTGAATAGTGGCTACCCCTCAGGCTGAGTTGGTGAAGAGAGATGAGGAAATGAAGATTTAGAATTGGATGCCATCAGACTCACCATTCTCAAGGAAAGGAATTAAAAATAGATCTCTGTGAAGTTCCCTCTTTATGAATAGCCACAGCTCTCTCTTTAGCTTTGCCATTTAAGCAGGTGGTCTTAAATGTTGATTTCTCTGCTCTGTGAAACAGCATTTCACTGACATTTTTGTTTTTTCAATTATTTTTGAGCTATTAAAAGGTCTAGTTTGGATAAAGGCACAAAGATTTGAAAAGAGATGATTTTCCACTGAGAGTTGTACAAGAAACTGTGAAGAGCATATGAAGTCACAATGTCATATGGATTTGCTTAGACTGGAGGAATAATAATTCACATGTACACTTTATAGTCTGTGTGCTAAAGCTTAGCACTCCTTCCTTTAAATCCTGACATGTGTTTTTTTCCTAGCAGAACAGAACAGAACCTAAATACTTGGTAAGTGGTGTAATGCAGTGGTAAAATGATAAAACTCATATTCAGCTAAAATTGTTCTTTACTGCCCTCTTGTTTCTTTTGGCTCAAGCAAGAAGAACAAAGGAAAAAATGGAAAAGAAAATCTTAATGAAAATAGGGAATGGTGGTGCCAGACAGAGGATGTGACCTGTCAGAACACTGATCTCAGGAGATTACTCTAGGAATCTCAGCCAGGTTGGCAGCTACTGTTTGCAGCTTCTTGCTCCAACATCACACAGAGGTTCCTAAAGAGGTTCCTAAACTCTTCACTGAGTTTTAACTGACAGGATCCTGGGTCCTTTCAAGCAGAGTGTGTTTTCCAGCAGATTCCAGGCACAATCATCTTTTCTTTTCTAGCACATGGTGTATCATTGATAAAGACTGAAAGGATTTTGGTTTAATTTAGCTTAAGCAGTGCACGTCTGTCTTGTGTGTATTATTGTACAGATGCCATAGGTATTTCAAACTGGATTGGGCAAAAGTCTTGAGGAAAAGTCTAAGGCCTGGCAGATATATGTGGAATTAAAAACTGCTCTAAAACCTGAGGAAGTCATAGTGATTTTGTTAGGCTCTTGTTCAGACATTAAATGACTAACCTTGTCTTTTCCACCATTAAGTGGAGATGTATAAAAGAAGAGGGAGGCAAAGGTGGTAACATAGCCTTGTTAGCATGGCTTCACACTGCAAATAAGCCTCAGGGCTCAGGGCACATTTGTAATTCTGTGAAGTCCAGTAGACTGGACTCCTCTCATTAGAGATTCCATCCTTGGTCTAAACTTGCAAAGCATATCTTCTCCCAGGTATTGATAATTCTTCCATAATAAAGGCTGTCATGAAGTGTGTGTGTTCTCCACTACTCTGAATGTCACTTCCAACAAAATCAAGTTCCAGTACAGCAGTTCGAAAAACTATTTAAGCACCCACTCACAAGTTACCATTAAGGTCTCCAGCCCTTTATGAATCATCCAGACACTTAAAGAAATTAGGAACAGAGATATTTTGAGGGAGATTGTATCAATGAGGAAATTTTAAAATAATCTGGAAAACAGATTTTTCACATTTCTTTGTTAAGAATAATAATAGCTGCCTCCTGAGACTTAGTAATAATCAAGAGGGTGTTGCACTGAATTTTGTAGAAAAATGCCCCAAGATGCTCTGGTCTGGAAACTGAGCAGAAATCTCTTGAGAATGGAAGACCCTCCCATGCCTTAATACAGACAGGCTTAAATTGATATTAGAGTGGTACGTATTTATGCAGTGATTTTAGAGAAGAACCATTTCCATATAGGGAATTAATAGGGATTAATAAACTGAAAAACACTGAACAGATATAATTAATTTTGAACCTCAGAAGTAGTAATATGATTCACTGAATAGTGTGTGCAACTTTAAATGGTTTTCATTTAAGTCTTCTCTTTTCTTTAGCCCTTCCTTTGTCATACACAAATTTATTCATTGTATATGTAGTAGTCTGAAATTACAGTCACTCATCTCTCAACCAGTAAAAAAGATTGGATATTATCAGTAGTTTCAAGAAATGGCATGTTTTGGTGCATCTTTTTTCTTTGTTAAGTATTGAAACAGATAAGTGTTACCTCTGGCTGTGGGGAAAGAGAGGAGGCATGTTGGGCTAAGCTATGTAGCAGCAACTCTGTGTAGGTCCAGACCAACCCTTAAGCCTCTGCTTTGCTCCCCTCAACTCTACTACGAGCTGCTAAGGTGTCCCTTTCCCACTGTAAAAAAAAAAGCACTTAGTACTGTTACCTTTGGAGAGAAATGCTTTGACCAACCTTGTTCTTTTGATAGATTTCATCCTTTGGGAAAAGAAGAAAAAGAAAGTAATTAAATTAGCAAGTTGGCCAGCTGCAGTGGAAAGGAAATAATGATGGGCTGTGCCCAAGATAGAACAACACACCTATTTAATCTGTGCCTATTTTTGAACTGTCATTTACTTTGATTTATAACCATGGTTTTGAAATATTTTAATGGTGAGAATGTAGCTTGCTCCAAGATTTGAAATAGCACAAATGTCAAAGCCAATAAATATCACACTTTAAATTCAGACAATAAACCAAACACAGCAAGAAAGAGCCTTAATTTTTTGATCAATTAGGTTTGTGCAGCAGCTAAACTGTTTCTGAAGAACTTCAAGAGAAGGGGCAATCTTCATTAAAAAGCTGTCTTCTGGCCCATGATGCCACTGTTTCATGGAACCCATCAGGGAGACACCCTATTTGATTTTGACATGACACATTGTGTTCAAGTGCACCCTGGTGTATGTTTAAGTTCATACCAAAACCAATTGCCAGACTTCTTGGCACGTGTGGTAAACTTATATACAGTATGCCAGAACCAGGTCCACTATGAGAAAGTGTCTTAAAGAATCTTCGTCTTTGATGACCTTTGAAGTCAGGAAAAGGAATAGACAGAGAATTTTTCACATGTAGCTCACCAGATCAGATGTACCTAACTCAAATACTACCCATAAGTCACAATTGTCTCCTGTTATCTAAAGAGCAGCTGGTGTAAAAAACATTTAGGCATTGTCTATTTAACTGTTACTGAGCAAATAAGCATAGGTGTCAATAGACAATGTCTTGGTAAAATCGCCGATCTATTGTTAAAATAGACACTCTACAGGTAAAAAAAGAGCAAGCCAAGTTAAATTAAACAACAGCCCATATATATCCTCCTTTCACTACCACTGTTGTTGAAGCAAACCTCTCTTTGTGTTACTGGAATGTTTGCATAAGTTTTATTATTTTCCCATTTCCAGACAGTACTCCAACCTGAGCTGAAGAAATACCACAAGAAAATCTGCTCTAACTGAATTTCCAGATGCTTGTATTAGGTTGGCCTGTGACTTGCAGTGTATCCCCCAGATCTCTTCCCTCCTTTTCTCTTTACAGCCCCCACGATCCTCGTAGATAATCAACCCGCAGATGTGTGAAGCAACACAGATATCATCTTCTCACAGCTGCACTGTCCTTTTTCTATGACCCAGCAGGGGAGAGGGAGGGAAGACTCAAAGACTGTGTGGTAAAAAGATGGTAGATATTGATCTTCCTTTATCTTCCCCATTACACACACACCCACAGACACATGCACACAGGCTCAAAGAAGTTTCCAGATTTCAGACTAAGCAGAGAAATGTTGCTGGAATGAGAAGAGCTTCCTGACATATTAGAGAGGAAAAATGTAGCTCCCAGAAGAGAAGTCAGAATAGATGACAGAAACCATGGCTCAAACGTCAGGGCAGAGCAGCTTCTTATAAGCTGGTTAAAACAAGCAGTTTGGGCTTTGGTTTCAACAACCATGCAACTTAGCTCCTCCATCTCAGCCTTGTCAGGTGGTATGGGGTTTTAATTATTTGTTTCCCAGGGGAAAATTGTATAATAGTAACAACTGTCATGGACAGCAGGGTCAAGACTGCAGTTTATCCCCAGTGAGGCCAAGGACAGGAGATTGTTAATCAGCTCCAAAGGAAAGGGATGTCATCCCTGCTGAGGCATCCATACAGCACTGCTTGGACATTTTCTTTAAGGGTCACCATCTTGCTATTCACACATGTGAGAGAAAGCAATGTTCATGCATGCTGCAGCAAGATGTGGCAAAATCTGCAGTGTTCTATGATGTGAGAGGGATGGTTCTACTATTTCTTAGTGTCCTGACTAATCCACTATTGCCAAGGGCAGGTCCCAAGGACAGCATCACCTCTGTTCTCTCTGCCATGCATTTTAATTATAGTAAGATTAGATTTTCATCTGTCTGAAAGATGATGAAGAAAAGACAATATTTCTTTCTGCTGTAACCACTCCAAAGAATGGGAAACTCTCCAGAGAGGGTGTGGGCAGAATTGCTCTCTGCTCTTCCTTTTTGTATACTATAGTACATTATTTCTGGAGATTTGGTAAATAGAAGGATTCTACAGTCTCTTCTAGAAATGTAAATAACGCTGTAAGTGCTTAATTTATGGTCAAAAAGAATATAAAGCATACACTACCTGTAGACTTACAGGTATCATGTGGATGTAGGTCATGTTTAAGTCAAAGCTGTGGCACACTGGTGAATAAGTGTTTGGAAGCCCTGATTCCAGCTGTATGAAGATTGTTTCACAGCATGTGTATCCTCAAGTGGTAAAAGTTTCTTCCTTCCAAAGGCTGCAGTGAAAATGGTTGGGGAATAACTCTGTTACCTTTCACAGCCTCCCCCCTCCCTGCTCTGAGTCACTGTCATGATTCAGAACAGCCATAGTAAAGTGCCCCCAAACCCTCCTTTGCCCACCTGCAAAGCTGCTTCAAGTTGTGCAAGCTTTAACTACCTGTCAACAAGTATTATTTAGAACTGTTGACAAATCACTAAAGGAATTGACTCCTCGCCTAAAAAGAAAAAAAAAAGGTATTCATACAGAAGTTGGCACTTGCTCTTGTGTTATTTCAGGAGTTCCACTTCTAGTTCCAACTTAAAACCAAGAAAAGCAGAAGTGGAAATATTTTTTTTTACTAGTTGATCAAGAATTCTCAGACCTTGACATGGCTTCAGACTCAATCTATCTTGCCAAATTTGGGATGGAGACTTAAACCTGTTTAAAAGTTTCCCAGGAATGAAAGACATCACAGTGCAGCAGTTAGAGAAGAAAATATGAAGCAAATGATCTGAATTATTTTTCAGACACCATCCTGGATAGTTGTGCACCCACAGAAAGCTCTGAAACTCTGTATCTCTGTTTCTAAATAGGTATACAGGAAATAATAGCTACTATTAGAAAATAATAGCTATTATTAGAAATAATTATTCCTTGAATAATAAATACAATATGCTAAAAAGATTATTTAATACTGCTCCTTGAATACTATTACTACTGCTCTGAAAGGCATTATAACAGTAGTCAAACAGCCAACAAAAGACAAGTTAAAGCTAAATTGCTTCAAGTCCCAAATCCAGGTAAGCACTTAAACACATGCATAACTTCAAGCAGTAAGTATTAATGTCTCTCACATACATAATGTTATGCATATGCTTAAGTGCTTAACTGGACCGGAGCCTAAATTCACAAAGGCAGCAAAGACAACAATGCTTAATTTTGCACCTTTGTCTAACACTCACTTTCCTACTCTTTACATTCATAATTTTCTTCATCATTACAGGAAAAAGTGTTCTGTTTTAACACAGAGCTTGTGAGAATGTGCATGTGCACGTGCATGTGTGTGCATGTGTGTGGCTGTGTCTAGAGCCTACACACCCTCTTTAAAACTCCCTCTGTCCTTCTGGATGTGAATATTTTCCTATTGGTCAGATCATCCACATGCTTCTGCGCTTACTCAAACACCAAAACTTTTTATTAGAATTTTCCCACCAAAAGGATTGCACTGGCATGAATATCACCATTGCATATGCAAGACACTGTACAGCCCTACAGCTTATAAGTGAGCAAAAGAAGGCAGGTTTGTTAGTGTGGTAATGTGCTTCCAGCAGGGTTTGTAGTGCTACTTGCACATATCACTGTGCTCAATGAAACAAATCGCCCTTGAAATCACATTTGGGTGGTATTCAGTGACTTGGGAGAGCACATGGAAGTAACAAAGGACTCTTGACCAGTGATCATGAAACCACAGCAGCACCCTGACATCACTACCACTAGAAAACACAGATATAAATTTCCAAAACTCTTAAGGTGAGAGTTATATTTAGAGCTACTACATTTAGCTTTCATCCAAAAGTACAGTTTTCATCCAAAAAAATATTCTGTTACTTAAAATATACTTAAATATACTTAACAAAAACTGGATTTTTATTTTTGTGTTTTTAGCAAAATATTAAATTGCTATTCACATGGCTTTTTTATTTTTCAAAACATTTTCAGAGTAAAATGAGAACATTCCAATAAGATGGTGGTGTCTCAAATGTCTTATTAGAGTTCCAACTTAATTTCACTGAGGAACTAACTCTTTAGATATTGGTCCAAATTCCTCAGAGTGAGTCAGATAGATCTTCAGGTAACAAGCTTGTAGATACTGTAAAGGAGTATCTCATGGTCAGTTAGCTTCTCTTCTTTGGTTGCCCTCTGGAACTTTTGTGTGCCTAAATCATATCTCCCACAGGAGAAGGCCTTCATCTGAAAGCATCAGCATCTGGAAAACTCATTTCATCTCTCTAAGTCATTCCATTTGCTATTTAACTTTATTAGAAAAGTTTTGCCCTTTTCCAAGTTGCATAACTGTAAATCATCATCACCTTATATTTTTTTTCCCTTGACTTGAAAGTTTTGACAGTTAGTTAACATGCACTTTCTCTGATGAAGATATGTAAACCATAGTTTCTTCATCAACCCACTCTGCACATTTTTTCAACCTTCTTTCATTGTCCCCTCACAAAAAAGAAGGAAACATTAAGAGTATTTTTCCCAATTAAAAAAAAATCTAATTTCTTTTTCTGTTGTGGGACAATCTAGGATCAGATCAAGAAGAGTACATACAACCCTTTGTCTTTACAATTCTTTATATTTGCATTGGTATAAAACACATATTTTAGTATGGTGTTGTCCAGAAATAGGTCTAAGTATAGGTCAACTTTATTAAATATTTTCAAACTGGATTTCAGTTTCAAGTGTTACTTTAGCAATCACAGTGCTTTGTGAATCCAGGTCACAAAGTTTAGGAGGTGCAGAGTAATTTTCAGACCTCACTGGACTCAGTAGATCCATTTCAAATAAAGTTACTTTAACCTTATCCAAAGTTTGTGTGATTCAGTATCAAGAAATTGGACCAAAATATTTAATGAAACAAGATGTTTCATCGGATTTAGATACTCTATGGTTTGTTTTGGGTCAAGGCTGTAAAAGTTAGCTATCACGTGTTCCATTAATTCTTTTAGTCCAGCTTAATTTTTTATCTGAAGATTATATTCTGATTTTTTTGTTCATTCCATTTATGATATTAGTCTATGCCTGTATCCAAAAACACCATTGAGAAAAATGAGACATATGTTAGATACTCAGTCTAAGATGAACCTGGAAAAGAACTGTCATAATAAATCTTCTCCTGCAGACAGATCTTATTTGGGCTTCTTTGTCCTGAGGGCATGATAACAATAAGTCATGCTAACACTTGTAGAGGATGTTCTTGTTGAAATACACATATTTTAGCCAACTCCCACCCATGCTCTGTATCTAGATGTTGAGAAACACAAGTATTTTTCATCACAGCAAGTTTTTGTCCCAAACATCTGAAGACCATGGGAATGTATAAGTGGCAAAATGCAGAAAACAAGAATTAAGAGATGCCTCAGAGATACTAGAGAAGGCCACATGGAAAAATATTAAAAGCTATTATTTCTACTAAATAAGTGAGCTGAGCAAATGGTTAGCATCCATATAACACCAGTAAATAAAGACGGTTCTACTGCTTGACTGCTCAGAAGTGCCCTGTTTTTCCTACACAATTTCATATTTTTATGGCAAGGAAATAATAAAGGTCACAAATAATATATTATCACACCTGAACTCTGAAAAGGGTGACATTCCTAAAAATTGATGCATAAACAAAGCAAATTTATGCCTTCTGAAAGGTTAAACAGGAACATTTCGATAAACCTTGAAAACAGGATAGATGTTTGGCATTTTTATATAAACCATTTTGATCACCATTTACTGTGATTAAAACACACTGCCTCAAAATGGTATCCATATATTTATTTTGGAAGACAACAGTACAAACATATTCAAAGTGAATCAGTAGCAAAATGTAAGAATGTCTGTCTTTGCACTCTGACTAACATATTAAATAAACAGGTAAATGGATCATCAAAGAAGAAAAATACTTTTGGGCAAAATAAATCTTTCTGATTTTTCACTGTCCAAGAAAAATGGCCTTGCTAATTTAAAAATTCATTATTTCTAGAAGCTGCAGCATTCAGCTCTTGAAAAACACAAGTTTTAAAACCTTTTGATATAAACACACTACAGCTGCATCTTTCTTGCTTTAGTTTTCAACTCATGGGGCCTCTTTTAAGATTATTTTTACTGCTGCATTAGAAACTTGGAAATATGTCAGTCTAGAAAGACTTCAGCCACAAGGATTTCCTAGTTTTATGTCTCTGAGCGTAAATGCAATAGCATTTGTAACTCGCTTCAAAAGAGAATTTGAGTCCCTTCCAAAACTCTGAACTCTTCTCCTCCACCATCCCCCAGAGCTCTGAGAACATCATCTTTGTAAATCAGTGACCAAAAAATGAAAATGAGGCAAATTATTTTGGATTGCATAGCAGTTTTTTCATTTACATTAATGGCCTTAATATCTAAGGTATGATTGTGCACACTCGTGGGTCTAGAGGCACTGTTTTGTGGTGCCTTCAGGACTACCAAGTAGTGTATATTTATACAAATGTTCCAGAACCTTCACAGAAATTCAATGCACTATTATCATCTTCCCAATTATTTTTAGAATCTCCTCTATTTCCATTTGGAGCAACCCTCTTAACTGGCACTAGCCACTTTCATTGTTGCGTTTGCAACTAACATCTTACGTATAATTTGCTTTTGTTTACAATTCTGAAAATAGAATGAAACTTCTGGTAAAGGATCACAACAACACTGAAATGATAATATTTTGTATTGTTGTAGGTTTAACAGAAATACATGATTTCCAGCAATCAATTCTCTGGCTCAGGCAGTCTTTTGCAGTCCTAAATTCCTGTATTAGAGACATTTTATACAGTAAAATATGTGTGGATGTTGTGGATTTAATATTAGCATTATGATAAAAAAGAGTTCAAGCAGACAGTCTGTAAAATATTGCTTCCTAATTTTTTTTTGGGTCACAATTTTAAATCAAAACTTGACATTTTTATATTTTTTCAATAGTATTCAATTGTTTTCACAGTTTAAAATATAAAGAAATCATATATCTTTAAAAATTATTTACAAGTTTATCCACTGAATTCCTCAAACATATCCATATCCATATCCATATCCATATCCATATCCATATCCATATCCATATCCATATCCATATCCATATCCATATCCATGCTCATATTTCCCCTACTGCAAGGAGGAACTGTTTTATACATACACACTGAATTTAAATCCAGATCATGCAACAGTTTGCTCTAATTGTAGAAAAAGGTTCAAAAGACATTTCTCACATGGAAAGCTGATGTAATTTAATATCTTTTAGAGGTGTTTGGCATAAAAGATTTTCTCCCATTTTTACTGATATTCGTTGGACTGAATTAAGATAGAAGCCAACATGACATGTCTTGTCATGGATACTTTTATTTATCCATCCACTGGAACAGGACGAGAAGCAGCTGACAGTTTCCTCAGCTTTGCATCCCAATTCATCTTACAGCTTCTTTTGTCCTCTGGAAGCTAAATAATATCTCTCTGATGGAGTTCTCATGTATTTTCCCTAAACAACTTGACAACTATTTTGCCCACTGCAGAGTCCCATTCAACTTAATATATCACAAATGTGCCATTACCTAACTGATAAAAACTTGAACCCAGCTGATATCCCACAACAGAAGAGGAATAAAGATTCCCCTATGGCTTTTATTTAGCCTAGACTTAAAATGAATGAAAACATTTTTTCAATAATTTAAATGTCATTCCAACAGCAGGAAGAGCTCAAACAGTGATGGTTGTATTTTGCCCTCCTTACAAACAAAACAGTAGTGACACCTGAAGTAAAAGAGGATTCACAGATAGATAATGAGGAAGAAAAATGAAACAACAAAAATTAACAATGAAAATATCAATAAGAGTGATAAATATTTAAATGTAATTGGCCTGCAGATGACACGTCTTCAAGGATCATTTTGCCAATTTCTGTATTGCCAAGATAATTCAAAACCAAAATGTAACATCCACCCTTAAAATCCTTCAATCCTTCAAATAATCTATAAATATATATTTTGTTGGCATATATAAATTCAAGCAAATCAGATTAAATACCAGAACACAGAGATTTGTTACAACTTTGATTCAAGCGTAAGGCAAAACAACAAAAACTATCACTGGTAGTACTGCAGAGATGTTCAGTTCACACATAGTGACATGAAAAATTATAGTTAACTCACCACTGAGCAAGCAGTGTCTTGAGTTCACACCCTAATGTGTTTTGGTTTTACATGTAAATATGTTATCATTAAAGTATTAAAATTGGAGTCTGTGTTTGACATATTTGTATGCATGCATGTATATAGGGCAGATATGACTTGTAAAATGATTTCAAGATTTCAGTAATATTTTGCATTGCAAATGTATAATTGGGAAAACAGACTAATTGCTTCCTTCTTTAGTAAGTTTCAACAGATACTGATGAGCAATGGAACAAAAGCACTTAGGAAAAATTGTTCTCAGATTTTCCTTGTATTCCATGAGAATTGTATCATCATGGCAAAAATTTGACTCCCACATAAGGTCATATTGAAGAAAAGGGTGGTGTGAGAAGGCAGAGTGAGGCTGGGATTGCTGGCAGAATTGAATTTCTTCTCCCTGGGCAGCTGTTCAGGGCATTTGTTCACCTGCTGGAAAAAAAAAAAAAAGAAAAAAAAAAATCTGTTTAAAGAATGCAATTTGTTGAAAAGATGTAACCTCAGAGATGATATCTGAGCAACTGTCATGTACCTTCAAGAGCAATGCAATCAACAAAGATTTATTTTAGAGACATGATAAGGGTGGGGTTGACTGCAGCTTTTGGTTTAAAATTTGGTCAGAAGTTTGCTATGGCAGTGACTAGGGCAACAGCAAAAACAAGGGACCAGCCAATACTGCATGTATGTATATTATACATACCACCTTTTTCACATTAGCTGATATGGCAGAGCTTCGACTCCCCTAATAGTTTTTCCATTTGGTCCGTGGAAACTTAGTCAACATTAATTTCAGATGGAGTCAACACCCATTTCAAGGGTTCAATTCAATGCCACAAGCAGCCTACTGCAAATGAGATTTACAATATGTCCAAACTCCAAACTATCTTTAAGTAAAGGGGTAATATCTCAGATTTTTTAGTGTGATTTTCATTTCAGGAGGTTCCCGAAATGTTAATGCTTCCTTAAAAGCAATAAACATAACAAGGAATCTACTGAAGTTCTGAAATATCTCTTTCCTCCATCCATATGTTTATTCTTTTCTTTCCTTATTTATCTATTTTTGGTGAAAAAACCACAACTATACATTCAGAAAAGGAATCCTAGTGAATGTCATACAAAACTAAGCTCCTTACCTGGCTTTTTAAAGACATCACAACATTTGAGTACCAACTGATTGTGTTACTTGACAGAGAATGTTTGTTTCCTGTTATTTAGAGTTCTGCAACCACAGCTCCCTAATTTATCTTTATTCAGTCCTAAAGAATCATTTTACTATCCATGGTTTTGGTAGAAAATAATGCTTTCTATTTACTGTCGTTCAGAATGACTGATTATTTTTGAGCATTTATGAGAAGCCAGTAAAAAAAAAAAAAAAAAANNATGAGAAGCCAGTAAAAAAAAAAAAAAAAAGAAAAAAAAATCACACATAAGTTTTTAAATGTTCAAGTACGTAAAACAAAAGGTGAGAAAAATGTGGAGATCTGGATTCACTGAGAACCACTATCTTTCAAGACTATTTAATTTTAGTATATTGGTGTGTTGGCTCATACACAATTGCCAGAATGGAAGTCTCTTACGTGGTGATGGGAAAACCTACAAGGGAAGGTTTGTGATAGGTATCTATTCCAGTTTGTGCTGACACCGGCTTTCCACCTACAAACCATCTTGCTATGAGAGGGCCAAGATTCCCAAACACGTTGAATTTTGCTTTACTGAAACTGTGAAGTTCTAAGCCAGTCTGTATTACATTTCACTAAGAAATACAAATATTTTCAGGCAGCTAACCTGGGTTTTTCATAGGAATTAATAAGTCTGTAATTTGGAAACACTGCTTGCTTTCATCTTTCTCCCACTCTTAAATGTAACTTTAAACATTTGTGGAAATGGCTCACTGGCTGAAATGTAATGGTTTTGCCAAAGGTAGAAGTCAAACAAGGAAGACAGATTAAGTGTAAATTCTTGGGACCTGGCAGAATTAACTAGAATTCTGTTTAACAACTCAATTCTGAAATTATTAATGACTTGTCCTTGCCAACCTAAGAAATAAAATAAAAAGGTTTGTAGCTGTGGATTTCTTCGAAAGCCATATATCTTATTAATTTTAATACATTTTCAGCATAATCAGTCATAATACAATGGAAACCTCATTGAACATAAAATAATCCATAAGGTGTTATATGGATTTCACTTCTTGAGAGAGAAAATTCATAAGAAGGCTGGTCTTTCAAGTTAACTGTTCCATAAGGATGAAATCATCAATGTATAATATGGGCAAAAATCAAAGAATGTCTTATTTTGCAGACTTAGTAATTTAAGATTAACCCTTACTCCCACTGAAGTCGACAGTAGACTGCTACTGATGTCAGCAAGAGCCTAATCAATCTCCTAATTATCCCTACAGAAAACACACCTCACATGAAACATCACTTTGTATTTTCCCTGGACTGGTATCCTTTGGCTTTAAGAGACAGTTAGCTGCACAAATACCAGATCGACGTGCTATATTAGAAACATCCTTAAAACTTGTGCAGCTAGTTTTGCACAGGTGTTGGCTGGTCTAGCAGCCTAGATTATCACCAGCTTCTCACTGGTGTCTTCAGCAACCACATTTTTTCATGATAGTACTTGTGAGTAATTTTGGACCTATCCTAGGTTACTTCAGCACTGTCAATAGCTTCAACCAGGAGGACGTTTGTCTCTACATTTCTAAGAAGCCAACTGTATCACAGTCTGAAAATGCACATTAATCTGTAATATACACATGTGTTTTCATATAGAAATCCATCTTATACACAGATTCACATAAAATAATTTTAGGCCTACAGAATCATAGAAGAGTTTTGGTTGGGAGGGATTTATAAGGGTCCCTACCACAATGAGTATGGACATCCTCAACTAGATTAGTCCAGCCTGACTGTGAATGTTTCCAGGTATGGGGCATCTACCATATTTCTGGACAATCTGGTCCAATGTTTCAGTACCTTCATTGTAAAAAAATTGCTCCTTATATGTAGTTTGGGATTACCCTCATTAAGTTTAAGACCACTGTCCCTTGTCCTGATGCAACAGGCCATAGAAATGTTTTCCCCATCTTTGTTCTAAATCCCCTTTTGGTATTGGAAGGTTGCAATAAGATTTTGGAGACTTCTGTTCTCCAGATTTAACAGCCCCAACTCTCTAAACCATTTCCCATGGGAGAAGTGTTCCATCCCTCATACAATCATCTCTGTGGCCCTCATCTGGACCCACCCCAACAGTTCCATGTCACTTCTGTGCTGAGGACCCCAGAGCAGGATGCAGCATTCCAGGTTAGGTCTCACCGGAAGAGGGACAGAATCACTTTCCTTGCCCTGCTAACCAGGGTGGTTTGAAAGCAGCCCCAGGATATGATTGGTTTTCTGGGCTGCAAGTGCCCATTAACAGCTCATGTCCAGCTTTTTATTCACCAACACCCCCAAGTTCTTCTTGTCAGGGCTTCCCTCAATCTCTTCATCCTCCATCCAGTATTGATTCCAGATGTCGTGCTGCCCCAGGTGTTGGACCTTGCACATGGTCTTGTTGAACCTCTTCACAGTGTGGTGTCACAAGAGTATATTCTAAAAATCTATCATCAGAAGTTCAAAGTATAATAACTTTGAACATATATTACACTAGTGTTTTCTAAAAGTTTGTAAATATTATTGTATGTTTTGGGGTTTCACTTCTAATACTTCTTTGATTCACAGTTCAATTCCTCAGAATTTCAGCATAGCTGCTTGAAATTTAAATTGCAACTTAAATAAAATTTGTCTTTTAACAACAGACTATTATCCAAACCAGTAAAGAATCTTAAATACTCCCTTAACTCAAAAATTGTTATGTTAAATTAATAACTCAGTGTGACGAAACAGAATTATGTTTTTTGACCTGAAAGAGACTGCAAATGTCACCAGAATGTTTTGACATATTCTTCTCCAAATGTTCTCTCAGGAAAAAAATCACATATGAAGTTCACTACTCTTCCAAGGATTTAGAAAGTATTTATTTCATTGTGCCTTCTCTGTGCTACTATATGTAATCCCTTATAAAATGGATATTTTAGGATATTTTGGAATAATTCTTTCTAAAATTTCCTTTTATTACAGTTGTTAATGAAGTCTGGGCTTCTTGCTCTTTCCCTTTTTCAGCAATATTCAATGAAGACTCACTGACAATGAAACAGTTTTATTGTCATAAAATAATGGCACTATTGCACTGAAAGATTTTTAACACCATTTAGTTTGTAACTGACAAGTCAGAATGGGTTCTGTTTCACAGTCATCAGTGTTTCAGATAACACATAAAATAGAGATCCAACAATAATGGCAAACTAGGATAATGATCCAGAAAATATTTTCTCATAGGATTATTTCCTATTTGTCAAGTAATCTCTTAGAGGTGAGGGCTAGTTGAAAGCTAGTTATAAGAAAAGCTAGTAGAAACCTAGCTTTGTAATTTCTCAGAAAACAAAACTGTCATTTTAATTCCTCATCAAAAAGTATAAGGACTACCTTATATATAAATAGATATAGTTTGGGTTAAAGAACCCATCAATTCCAATGTTTTTATTATTTTCTCTCTTTCCCTTCCTCTTCTTTCTATTTTATGAATAGAAATGAAATGGAGAAAAGGAAAGATAACTTTTTTTACTTCATTTTATACTTTGGGGCATCTGTAAAAGTATTTAGCAATTTGTATTGGAAACTTAAAAATATTTATTTAAGGTTTTTATTTTTTGCTAAAAAGGAAAATTTACTTTTCAACATGATAGTTCATAAAATTTTTATAGAAAGCTTTACACAGGATCAAATTCTAAGCTTCCTTTAAAGAAGAAAAATTCAAGAAACTGAGGGCAGTCTTCCAGTTTAAGTTAACCTCTTATGCTGTGGTTCAGCAAAAGCAGCAGTCTAAGAAAATAACCAATAAACCCTTTCTCACATGCATGAGGCTCAGCAGGTTACAAACACAGGTTTCTTCAATGCTGCAGTTTTTGTTATGCAGCACACCCTTTTGAGAGCAGAAATGCTTTTTTGTTTTCTCTTTTCAGTCATGCAAAGAGTTTCAGGTACAGGCAGCCACCCTGGCAGCGTGTCACTGCTCAGCAGTCCCCAGGATCACAGGGTGTGGGGTGACTGGGCTACAGCCAAGTCTGATGGGGCTGGCCTCCCAGGAACCCTTGAGCCCGGTGTTACCTGGCATTCCTAAGCAGGTATTCCTTGTCCATCCCTTCCTGGGGGTCACACGCTGAGGAGAACACCACACTTGTACCCCCTGCAAGCACATCCCCATCCTGACTAACCACAGGCTCTCCCCTCTACCCTGGGGGCTCTGGGGCACTGTGGGGCACTGTAGGTTAGGATTTTACTCTGTTTCAAGCAGAAAATTAGGACGCAAAATTGGTCTCAGACCCAGGCACACCATGCAAATGGGTAAAAGAACAGAAGACATTTTATTTTCAACCTGCTTCAAATGATAAAATGCTGCCTTTCTACAGATACAAAGTCCAATGTACACCATAGAAGCTCACAGCTATTTTCATCTGTGTGCACCACATTTAAAGAGAGGGTCCTATAGTCTCTCAGTCAGGTTTTCTGCTCACAACTGAATAGGCTGCACAGACCACTTGGTTAAGAAGTAAAGGAATTTTCCTGAAACAAAGGAAATTGCTTTTACATGGAGAAGTCATTTTGTGAAAAATTTTCTCCCTCGTTTATACTCAATGAAGCATAAATAATTTCTCTGCTCCCTTATGCATTGCACCCACCCAGAGAATCACTGAACAATTTGGCTTTAAAAGACCTCTCAGAGGTTTCTAATCCAACCCTCTGCTATAGATTTTTAAGGTTTTGAAGTCAGATCAAGTTGATAACTATTTAAAATTTTCAAGACAATTTGGAGATTTCTCAACCTCTCAACCTGTTTCAAATTTGAATTACTCTTACTGTGGAAAATGTTTTCCTTAAATCATTTCTCTTCCTATAGCTTGGGACTGTTGCCCCTTCTCCTTTCAATGCATACCTTTGGGAGGAGTCTGGCTCAGTCTTGTTTTACACTTTTCTTTATGTGGGATCATCACACAACATCACAGCTTGCATGTTCAGCCTATCATCCTGGTTTCTAACCCTGATGCTGAAATCCCAAAAGGAACATGCTCTAATTCTTTGCATTGTTTTCACTCTTCAGAGCCACAGAGAGTCCTTTTCTTCTCTTTTCTTTTTCATGTTTATCTCTTACCTCAATAATTACCTGTCTCTGTCTCATTTTAGTTCCAACACATAGTACCAGTGAACACAGGGGAAACTTCAGGCTGATATAAAGTCAGCTAAAAGACTTTCTTTCTACTGATTTGTCATCTTCTAGTAATTTTGATAGATGATTCACTATAGAGATAAATTCTGTTAATAATGGAAATAGAATCAATCACCCAAAATATTACATTGAAAAGAATTTGTTAAGGGTGTGAAGAGACTTGAAAAAAAAATCAATAAAACCCAAGGCAGTTAGAAAGGGAGAAAATACTATGCAATTGCAAATGCAAAGTTTACTTTCTTTCTTCATTCCCTACTAAAAGCATAATAATTGATTTAGAAAGCCAATTTTCAAAGTCTGAAATTTGAAAAAATTATCAATAATTTAATAATTCATTTTTTGACAAATACACATCTCTTTCTTGTCTGTGAGTTGTCTGTGGACACAATATTTTTTAGAATTATTTTTAAAATATTTTTTTCTATTCCTGGTTATGTATAAACACGACATTTGTAAAGATATTGGATTGCTTATGAACTTTGTATTTCTACTTTTCCCTTTTCATTTACATAAAATTTCGTTGGATATCTCTACCCAGACTATAGAATCTGTTTCCTGAGTAAATACACTGGAAGAGGACTTCAAGGTTACTCACCCTAATTATAAGATTTTGTCTTTCATAAATAAGGTTTTGCTAGAAATTAATGTGCTGAAAACTCATTTAAATAATTTTCATTTCACGTATTTTTTTTCAAGGAATTTTCCCAATGCATTTCCATAATTCTGACAGAAGTCTCTAAAAGCAAAAATGGCTTTCTTATTTGTTATCCCTCACAGTGACTTGGTCATAAGACAGTTTGGTTTTTAAGGTAGGTATGCCTTATATGTCCAGAATATAACTTTTTAATAAAAACCCACTAGAAATTCCCACAAAATTCTCATGAAAAAGATTGATCTTGTATCATTTTGATTCTATACTGACTTCCAAACAGTTCCAGTTATCTATAAATTTCAAACTTTTAGAGAAAGGTTTCTTTGTCTTGCCTTGGTTTTAGATATGAAAATAGATATTGAAAATTGAGTTGATACAAATTATATAAATATCAGTTGAAAAAGATTTTGCATTTAGTAACTGGGTGGCAATGAAAAGTACCTACAACATACATTTCATAAATTGATCTCAAGCTCCTATCTCAAGATGAGCATTTAACTCAATACAGTGCAAATGAAAATACTATTGTCCTGTATGCTGCTAGCATGGATGTATGTTAAGTCACTATTGCTCAGTTAAAATAAGTAAGTACTCTCAAATGTTTCTGTTTTATCTCTGAGTTACTTACAGTTTGGATGACATTCTGATACAAAACTCTTTACAGAAGAAGTTTGAGCCAAGTCTTTGGTAGTTTTATAATTCCTCAAAAAGATATTTTCAACTAATAAAAATATTACTTTTATCAGATACATTACAAATGGATTTTTCATCTGTACTTCTGGCAAAGGAACTTTTGAACTTTACACATCTGTTGTCTAGTTCATCCAAAAACTGAAGAGGAGTAGACCTGCTACCTGTCTATATAGCAGCTGTCTGTATATTTAAATTTTCCCCCAAAACTATGTTCAAAAATGTGTTTGAATGTTCATTCAAACATTCAAGGTTAAAGTGGCTTTGTATCTGATAAAATATTGGATCACAAGGAGAGGTATTTCAGTCCAAGTCTTTGTTTTTTCTCCTCAGTCTGGCAGGAATTGGGAGAACACACACTCACTTGTAGAAGAAAAACCCATCATTTGAGCTCCTGCTTGCAGCTCTGGTTTTGTCAAAGTATGCACTGTCAATTATTTTCTTCTCCTTGAGAGTTGCTGACCAAGCATAAGCCATATTTAACCCAGGATTGTGGGGCCACATTTTCTTTGGCTAGCTTTATGCCATCCTGTCCTTGAGCCAACCATCTCAATTTGGGATGTGGAGAACAAGAAAAAATAAACTGTACCATCTGTAATTTTAAACAGCCTTTCACTATCTCATCAAAGAGAGGTCTTCCTGAATTTTAAGCATAGTCTCTTTTGAGTGAGAAAAAGTTTCTCATTTTGATCTCTTTGCTTAAGACTGGATAGCTCTGTTGAACACGGGTTTGCAATTTCCCCTCTCACCCCTTTCAGTTCATCTTCTGGTTTCCTTTACCTACTGCCATGTCATTGTTTTCTCTCCAGTCTCTAGCTCCATCCCAATCTACATCCTTTATGCCAAACCTTGTGCCAAGCCCCCAGCTGATTTGGGCTCAGCCTTTTGCACTGTGTGTCCTGGGGGTGGCAGTGGGAACTTTTGTTCTTCGAGTTCCCCAACACTGGCGCGAGGTGTGCTGAGGCAGATGCAAGCATACCTGCTGCTCCAGAGCTTGCAGCAGGAGGCAGAAAGCATGAGAGCCTGTTTCCTAGATAAGTTTCTTTCTTTCTTTCTCATCAGAAAGCCAGCAGATTCTTCTCCCCAGGACTGGAATCCAAAGGGAATCATCCTGAGCAGCCATGAATTGGGTAAAGCACTGGGCCCAGATTCCAGCCCAGGATGTTACTAGGATTTATGAAGGGTCTGAAGGTGCCACAAAAGGCAGCATTATCCACTGGATGTTCTGGCTAACAGCCAAAGAAAAAGGTTGTTATGGGTCTGTGGTCTGTGAAACTTACTAAGGGCTACCCAAACTGGCCACTTTATCCTTCAGTCATTAACACAGGCCAGTGTGCTGGATGTTGTACAAGTACAGATCCAGAGGGCAAACCCTGCTTTAAGGACTTTCCCAAAGGGAAATCCCATGGAGGAAGAGGGCCACTCATAAACTTCATACAATAAAGAAACAAGGTGTTGATATACCTCATTTGATGCCTTTTCCTGGTCTTAAAATCAAGAATCAAACAGAGTTAGAAGAGGAAAAAGGGATTTTACCTATGTATTTATTTCAAGGATCCTGAGGTGCACTATGTCCAGGTGGAATGCACCTCCATGCACACACATAAAAGATCTGGTATCACACCATAGGTGTTATTAATTAGCATAGCTATCAAAGATTCCCCAATGAGAGGCTCAAGTGAGCCCCCCTCCCCAAAGAACCTTCCCCTGGATGGTTTTATCTGAGTTTACAAAACATGTCTGGAGAGGACCTTGGGGTCTGGGGCTCACTGATCCCCAACTATGAAGCTTCTAAAATGTTCGGCCTCCTAGCTTGACAAGTCCAATAGCATAGGCAAAAAAAAGCACTAAGAATACAGATGTTATGGAAAGGTATAAAAAGGGTATAAAAGAAAAGGCAAAAAAATCATCATGGCATCACAGCATGATGCACTCTCAGCTGCTTACCTGCTGCCAGTTCTGGGAAGAGATGCAGTGTAAAATGGTTTGGTCCTCAAACAAGTTCAGCCATGATTTTTAATGGGAGGAAATGTTTCCTCCCCTTCTCCCCTGTAGCATGTGTTTATGCTGTGCCAGCTGATGTTAACTTAAAAGCTAAAGATCCCCAAATACCCTAACAAACCTTCCCCCCCCCTTCCCTTTTACTGTCAATGATTATAGGTCATTTAAAAATATTAGTTACTAAAATAGAATGTTCTGTTTTGGTTGGCAGCACGCACTGCATGCACTTAGACTCCTGTCCAACCATGACCATGGCTTTGCACTCGGGTTCAGCATGCACCTGGACCCAGCACAGCCCAAGTGCTTTTGTCTGCCTTTGATTCAGTACAGGGAGAGTCAGAGAGTCACAGAAATCTCTAAGGCATGAAATCCAGACTGAGGGACGAATAGCAACAGCACCAGATTTGTCTCCTGTTTTTCTTTATTGAAGCAGCAACAAAAATACAACTGCAAAATTAAGGGGTTTTTGTTAATCTCAAATTTTGTTTAGAAATAATGCTCCAATTAGATGCATTCTGTTATACACATTTAAACTAGTTTAATATTTTAATTGTATATATTATTCTTTAACAATAGACACTGCATATGAAACTAGCTGCAAAACAGGTGAACACCAAAAAATGAAAAACTCATGAAGGAGAAATAGTAAATGGAGTTCACGTTACTTATTCCTTCTCCATTTATTTGTATCTTTCTTATGAAGAGTTTGAAACACATAACTAACTTGTCTGTTGAACATATTTATGCTTTTGGTAATTTATTCCACATGCTCAACAGTATATCCTTTAAAATCTCTCCATGGTCTGTCTCCTTGCTTTCAATTTCATCCTTTTAAAATTATTATTTTTTTCTCTTGTTGGGATTAAGTTCATGCTATCCACTTTAAGAACACTAAAACCTATTTAACCTATTTTTCTTTTTTTTTCTTTCTTGTTTCCTGTCAATCTCTTCAACATAGCAATATATTCTTTGTAATATATTGTCTTGCATATCAGGTTTCTCTCTCTTCCCTCAAGTTTAAAAGAAAGGCTAATGCCATTTTGCTCAATTTAGCTTTCTGAAAATTCAAAGCCACATGAAAAAGCATCAGGAATTGCATGAGACCCTTTCCTTCCACTTCAGTATGCTCGTGGCTACAGTGCTGGCAGAGCCTCCTGGCAAGACGTGGTTTGTGCCCAGCCAAGGCAAGATCACATCTCTCTGTATTCAGGAAGCCAGGGTTGCTTGTAATCCTGGTGACTGAAAAAGTAGAAATGTACTATAATGACATCCACAAAGGGAGTCTCTGACACAAATGAGTCCACTTTTTCCAGGAGGCATCTGGCAGTTCATATCTTCCCCAGCCAGTTTTCCCCATCTACTTCAACTTAGTATCTTCTTGCAACAAGAAAATTTGCAGGAGGGCATGTAGGAGGAGCCAAGATCAAATTTGTACATATGATATTTTTTCTCTTCAGCCTTCAGGACCATTTTTATTTTTGACAGTGTCAAATACCACCAAACTCAGATGGTGCTGCCTGTGCTCTCCATGCCTACAATTCTTTGGTTCACTTCTTCCTTTTGGCACCTTTTCTAGAAGTCACATTGAGATGACATTCACAATTCCAGTAGAGAATAACAGACAAGTCATGCATATTGATGCTATTAAAAGAGACAGGGTCTGTCAAAGGCAGGTCTGACACTCAGGTGAGAAACTGGCTTATTGTGAGTCTGAAGAAAAATACAGTGCCAGCACCTAAAATACTCCATGATATTTTCTGGAAGAGCCAGTCATTCATAGGCTTCAGAAGTAACAGCCTAGTAGTACAATCCTGGATAAAAAACCCAACTGGAGAGGTGTTGCTCAGATGCATTAAAAAAAAACAGGTCAGATAAGAAGCAAAAATGTAAGGCAAAGTTCATTTAAATTCAGTAGGACTTACACCTACTGGGATTTCTGTACTTCTAATAAATATCTAAACTCTCACCTTCAACTATCTTTTAAATAAGTAATTATTCTTCTGTAGTAGAAAGATTCCATTGAAGATCATCAGATGCCAGATAACTACTCACTCTTGCTCCAGGTTAATTTAGTGACTGATAGCTGCATACTACATGAAAGGGATAAAATTCAGGCATACAACCTTTTTGTTTCTGAGCTCAACAATGCCAAAATTTTACCAATAATCTCAGCTCAGTTCCCAGCAGAACTAAAAAAATGTTCATTAGGACCAATAATGGCAGATTGGCTGTGACACTCTAGCTGGCAGACTTGCCAAGAATTATAGAATCACAGAATCAAGGAATGGTTTGGGTTGAAATGGATCTTAAAGATCACTGGCTTTCAATCCCACTGCAGTGGACCAGGCACACCTTTGGCTAGAACAGGTTGCTCAAAGCCCCATCCAGCCTGGCCTTGTATTCATAGACATACCTATGCCAGAGAGGATTGAATGCCATTAACACAACCAAAGCTATTCATACCCTGTCAAAATGAGGGTATCTCTTATCTAAAAATATTTAAGAAAGTTTGAGAACAGCAAAAAAAAAAAAAAAAAAAAAGAAGGCTATATGTACAATGATCAGTCTAAATTAATTTTTTTTTCCCTAGCTTCCTATATCAGGGTGGGAATAACTGGTGAAATAGTATCAAGATCTTTATCTCCAAGATCCACCATATGTTGTAAAACTATACTGCAGAACCAGATTCAGCCTTCTGAATGGCAAGTTAAAAAACCACGTGTCTCTTGAGAAATCACACCAAGCCTTCCAAGACATAAATGAAAATTCATGTTAAAAGGTGAATAGTACTTCTTATCTCCATAGATATCTTCCTTCCAGAAAAACTGTGAACTCTCATTCCTGTCATTCATGCAATATACCTTGCTACTTCTAAATGTGAGTTTTACAAATGAAATAAACCTCAGACACAGATTTCTTTGGATATCATATAATCATAGAAAGATCTCTAAGGTAACCAAGTCCAACCATTGAAATCATCTTGTCTTTATTGTCCCACAATGTAACACTGATTTCTCAATGACAATGTGATTTCAAAAGTTTTGTAATTGTGTAGGAGGATGAATAAAGAAATAGAGCTATCTGATCCAGCTGTTGTTATCTATATCTTTATACACACATAAATGTAAAATAAATTTGAGATACAACGTATGTTATTCACTAGATTCAAGCCCACAGAAAAAACAATTTCAGTGAACTTGGAAAATCTAGAAATATGTAAAATTAATTACTTCAGCTCTTCAGAAGTTTAACATTTGTATCCAAATAGTTGAAAATTTTGTCCAGACTACACATTTGCTTCCACATTTCTTCAAAATTTGTAAAATTAATTTATTTGCATTAGAAGACATCAACATAATAGCAGCAGATACAGAAACATTTCACTAGGGAATCCGAAGGAAAAAAAAAAAAGTCTATAGTCTCATTTCTACAAAGAAATCCAGCTTGTTTCAAAAGGAAAATAAAAAAGCATTTCTGCTCATTGATGTATTAATGTTAAAGATGAACTAAAGTAGCTTGTGAGAAAAAATAACTCATCCAGAGAGAAACATTGCCTAGAGCAACACCTGACTAACACCACCTACACAACGCAGACCAACACAGGCATAGCAGCAGGACACAATAACTTGCAAAGCCATGCTCAAAATCCACTCAGGAAAAATACAGAGGTAGGTTTTCTTCAGACCTAGAATGGAAGACTGAATCATTTGTGTTTCTACTACATTTTTTCAGCTTGAGATTTTTACCTGGGTTGTTGATGGGATGCATCTCTGAGCCTTTCCTGCCCGTATTCTTTCTTACTGGAGGAAATGGGGCCAGAAGAGAACCTGCAGGTTAACAGGAATGTTAGGACTCAATCTCAGTGTAATCAGAAATTCTTTTTGAAGAATAACATTAGGAGGAAGAATGTGTCTTTGTTACTATTAAAAGTATTACCTCCCTGCTGAGTGCCTGCTGTTTCTCCATGCTGTCATATTTTATCAGTGCTTGTTTCTTCCTCCTCAAATGTGGTTTTTTTGGCACATTGAATATGTGTTTGCATATCTTCTGAACAAAATAAGTGCTGATTGTTTTTTTTCCAAAGTCAGTGGCCATGGCATCCAACAGACAGTGGTACACAACCTGCTGGGTTGTGCCAGTCTGAGTCAGACAGCCCTTTGTGTGTCACCACTGAACCCTGCAGACGCAGATGCTGGATCCTGGGAGGTGTTTTAGCACCAGAGTAGCACCCAGCTGGCACAGCCACATGGCTTAGGGGTCAGCTCAGTTCTCAGCCTGAGCTTGATGTGTGTGATACCACTCTGAGAATTTCTCTGACAATATTAGACAGTTTACAGACTGAAGTGTCTCATAAGAGCAGAGGAATATGGCTTAATTCACAACATTTTAAAAGGAAGGGAACACTGAGACAGAATTTTTCCAAGGAGAACCTGCTGGAGACAGTGGTACATGGTCAGTGTGCACAAACAAATTGTTCTCTCAAACTAGGGAAGGCACAATGCAGCTGCACAGCACATTGCCATTCAAAGCTCATTTTACATAGTCTGATCAATAACATTTTCTGAACTATTTTGTCTTTTATAAGATCACAGTATCTAAATTTTAACTAGAAATATTTTAAGTACATGATGCAAAAATGCAGCTATTGTTTTTAAAAACAATTTATGACCCTAACCTTTCAATTCTAATGGGCTTAGGATCTCTCTGTGTCTGTATTTGAGTGCAATAGAGCATCTACATCTCTCTGTCTAGGAGCTGAATTACTGAAAACGGTTATTACTCTAAGAATTTATAATTATGACAAGCATAATTTGTAATTATAAGCATCATAATACAGAAGGGAGATACTGTTGGTTTTCTTGATGTAAAGAGGGTGACTTATATTGCCAAAATGTGTTGCTGTCGCAGTTATTAAAATATTTAATTATAAAATATAAAATAAATGTCACATTCTTTACAAAGTTTTTTAAAAAAATAAACAAAATCCAAATTAACCAAAGATAAGCCCAGTGAAACTGAGGCAGAAAGAAAATCAACTTGGTGTAATTTCAAAAAGCTCCAAGATCAAGGGAATCCAAGATAAAGGAGATACTGAACTACTAATTCACCATCATTTTCTTAATCTTTCTGTCAGTTCAGCATTTGAGTTGGACATAGGTATTAGTATTAACTCAGTGTTTATATTGGATTAGAACATTCCTGACTTTTTCAGAGTCCAAGGTAAATATTTCAAACAGGCACTTATCAGAATCAATTTTCTTGATGGCATTGCTATTTGTACTTTTTTTCCTGTTAAGCAAAATGCATCTGATTACCCAATCCACCCAGAAAGGAAGAAAAACTACATTCTTTAAAATCTGTAGTGAGTTACCCATTACCTTTTTGAGGCTATTTTATCCTGATTTCCTGGGAATGTGTGGCAGTGTAATTCAGAAGGAACTTCAGGCTTAACAGACTGAGCATGAGGAAGAGTCAGACCTTTCTATTTTGTTTGATTGCACCTGTTAGAGTGAATTGTATTGTCATAAATTAATTTCATATGACTACATTTTTGCACAGAGTAATGAAGAGGACCAAACACATGTGCTAAACACATCTTAATACTGGACTGACGAGCATTAACATTGACTTTCAGTGTTCTACATAACAATGTGCAAAACCTAGTGGAAACATTTTCTGAAAAAAAATTAGAGGTCTGATTTGCATTAATCTAACTGTTGTTGTTATCATTATTGAGGGAATGACCTCATGGAGGGCTGTGACAGGAGAGCAGACTCATTCTGGTGTCCAGGAATGAGGTTTTATGTCTTATCTGAGACACTGTGTTGTCTTCCTTTTCCACAGCATATGGGATATTTGGCAGGAGCTCTTTTTAGATAATTTCCCAGAGGGCAAGCATTTAAAGGAACTCACAAACCTGCAGTTGATCTTCTTACCCGGAGCCTTTGAGAGAGTGAAAAATGTTATTTGGAAAAGTTTCACAAAATAAAGGTAAGAATATTTCAGGATCACTAAGTCCACAAGTCACAGACTGCATGATGTAATGCAGTTGTAACTTACACTGGCGCTGTTATATGGAAAGTCTTCTCTTCATATTGAGGGAAGAGGAAAATAAGTCCCAGAAAAATCTGATAATTATACCTTTCTCTTTTTTTTTTTTTT
>VXAC01004648.1:0-19646 GCA_013399225.1 Rhipidura dahli | reverse complement strand
ACTCCACACTCCATACCACCCCCTGTCGAACGGTCAAGAAGAGAAAATGAATCATTTGATCAAAGAGCAAATGGTGAGGCTAGAGCAAGAAGCTAACTTACCCTGGCCGCAATCTCTCCCACTTGCATTGTTATGAATCCAGACAAAACCCAGAATTAAAGAAAATTAAGACCCTTCAAAATACTTAATGGAAGACCATATGGGGTACAGAAAGGAATATCTACCCAAATTGGGGAGGAGCTATTAAAAACCTGTATGATTGCTTTAGACAAACAGCTTAAAGAAATTGAAAAACATGTGGCTGGAACCCAAAGTTCAGGCTTAGATGGTCCCGTGCATGACATTCAGCCTGGAGATTATGTATATGTTAAGTCTCTCGCAGAAAAAACTCTGGAACCACAGTGGGAAGGACCATTCCAGGTACTTCTTACCACTTATACTGTAGTTAAGATCAGAGAACGGAGTGCCTGGATTCACCATACTCAGGTAAAGAGGGCTTCAGAGGCCCCTTGGAAAGTAACCCCTGGTGATGATGAACTAAAATTGAAGTTTACCAGAACAAAATGAGAATGTTATGGGGGCATGTGAGTATAACCCAGGAAATTGGGTTTTTTTCACAGTCATAATTGTAGCCTTGAATTGGGAAGTTACTCATGAGAAAGAAGACATATGGTCCCAAGCCTTTATGTGGTTTACTGGATTCATGGGGAAATATTCTGAATTAAAGGATTTAAACCTACTGACTGTGGTCATGCACGGAAACCAAGTGTATACAAAGCAAGAATGGGAAAAACAAAAAATTTGGCAACTTCAGGGAACTGTAGGAAAAGAAATCAAAATAGGATGCTGAATGATTAACAGAACTACTCATAAAAAAGCAACCCAAATTAGTGTTTGAACTACTTCTACAGACAAACATAAAGAAATCTCTAGTCGTTCAAGTGAATTAGACTGTTGGTATAATTTCACATTACTATGGACAGTTGAGGTAGTTTGTCTTTGGGCCCATGACAGTAATGGCCTCTCATTCAAATTCCAGATAAATACAACCTATGCCAACACTCAAATCCAAACCTAGGTCACACCACCTAAGCCTGAACCAAAGATTTATGAGATTGGTCCTTATGTAGTGAGGAACACAGGCCAGCAATTACTGCTGTTTAATCCAGTGTAGTCTCTTAAGAATGTAGAATTACTGATGCAAATTAATATTTCTGAGATCCAACCAGCCTGCTCCCCTTTAATACAAACATCCTTTAAAGGGTGGACAGCCTGGCTGCAAAAGCAAACATTTTTCAAAAATAGAATGCAAAAAGACCTGACAGACATGCTGGGAACAGGATTGGGAGTCCTAAACGGAATTGACTCAGAAATACTAATGAATAAATTAGCCACAGCAACCAGACACCTGACCAAACTAGGCCTCTACAATCCTCCCTATTAGCATTAGGAAATGGCCAGTGGCAAGTTTCAAAAATACTCCCATACTTCACAAAGACCAGCAACCAGGATCACAGACTGATATTAAACACACTTGGAGTAGCTCAAGACAACGTATCATTAGCCCTTAGCTGCATACAAGCCCAATTATGGATGCAGTCAACAGCTTCCTTAATTATAAGAGGAGGAAATGAGGGTTTTGAAATCCGAGAAGCTGTTTGGAATAATGCTACTAAGTTAGAAAGAAAGCTCCAATCCCACTGGACCTTGGTAAATTTCACTTATGACCCAATTATTAACACAGCGACTGCCTTTGTGCTTACTATACGTAATGCCACAGTTTACATGATTCATCCTATTGTTGCACTGGGACTAAACTATGAAGGAACAGTTTTTTATCCCTCTGAACATGAGTATGGGCTCAGATGGCAGAAGAAAAATGGCAAACAGTAAATTTAGAATCTTGCATCACACAAGAACAACAGGGATTTATTTGTGAAAGTAATACACTTGATGCCATAGACATATGTCTTGATGTGGAACAAGGCATTTGTCATTTCGAGGTCCACCCAGACACTACACCGAAAATTGTACTTGTATATATTGGTCAAGGTTGTGTGTGTCTAAGAACTATCTGTACTCTTATGATGATAGTAGCATAAATATAACTGCTAGGAATCACTCTAATTTTTGCATTTGTAATTTTACCAAGATTGTTGGGTGTGACTTTTTGTATTTAGTGCCAGTTGTATCTCATGAATTGATAAAGTCTAACTACACCCTCTACCATGAGTTGCTCCCCACACCTATTGGGATGAACTTCACATTAGTAAAGCAACTAGTAAAACATCAAGACTTAATTGAGATTTTAGAAAAAATCTGAAAAAATAGGAAAAAGATCTTAGTCACCATCCATCATGACACACAGGAAACAAGCAGAATCTTGGAAAGAGTAAAACAACATGCAAATCATAACTGGTGAGACGTGCTTTTTGGATGGTCACCTACTGCAACTGGCATTCTGAATACGTTATGTCACCCCATAATTGTCTTACTAATTTTAGTGAGTGCTTGCCTTGTGTCGTCCATTATGTTGCTTGTTTGAAACTATAGATTGCAAAAAAAGTTATCAGTCTTAACTACGTTATCAAAGGCACATGGAAAAGCATTAGAAAATGCTTTTCGTAAAAGATTATTAGGAAAACAATTTGTGTATTAGTAAAAGAATTTACTAACTCTATAGAAAAGGGGGAACTGAATCGAGGGGAAGGGGGAGCAGAAGGTAAATTTGAAGATTTGCTAAGAAGCTGTTCATCCCCCTAGACCCCTGCCCACGACCAGCACACAACACTGCTCAAGCCCAACACAGATGTAAATGACTCTTGAGCTCATTTTAATATGAAACAAGGCTAGGCAGGGCTAGGTAATGAATATGTACAGGCGTATTGAGAAATTAATGAACATGGAGTTTGTAACCCGATATATACCAAGCAGAGAGCAGCTGTGGGCACGCATGCCTTAGGAGGAACTATTCCTCCATGCGTCCCAACACTGGAATAAGCATATCTACTTTACTACTTATTTCAGTAGTGGAGTCTTGTGGACGCACAGGACCCTCGTACCATGAACCAATTTGATTAACGCGAGAGCCGTTTATTGTTTACATTACACCATTCTTATGCATTCCTGCTGCTGTCGTTCACACAATCATGCATGACCCTATTGGGTCCCCCTTATTGTCCATGTGCCTTGCATGCACCTTTCAGAGACCCTGATTGTTTCAAGTCTGGGATGGTGCAGTCCCTCTTTGTTTACTTTCTTGCTGTCCTGTTAGGTCGTTCTTCAGACCGCTTCTCTCCCGATTTAGAATAGCTTACAGTTCTGTAACCTTGACGAATTCCTGAGATCTCTGATAGTGTGAGCTAAAGACAACTTGGCTGGGGCCCGTAACAGGATTCGAATGCCTCACAACAGAGTCTTTTCCACGTATCAGGGTGTAGCCTCAGTGTTGGAGGTGCAGAGAAGAAGCTGCCTCGTGGAGGTCAAGGACAGCAGCAGCTTTCTGTCCTGGCATATTTGATGTGGAACACTGTCTCAGTTTGTACAATTACAGAGTCGGTATCATTCTTTAGCAGGTGGTCTCTAGATGGATTCAATTTGGCATGTGGTTTCCACTTTTCAGAGGTGGTCACCTGAAATTCTGGCAGCACATGTCTTTTGGACAAGGTAAGCAGGTACCCTGAGTCTTGGTATGCAGCTGATCTAGCGCTCCGGGCAGGTAATGCCCAGTAACAGTGTTCTGGCACCTTTGTATGGGATCAGTCCCTTGATGTTTTATATTTTGGAGGAGGGGATGCCATTTTTTCTTTATATGGGCTTCTAGTTCCTCTCTTTGTCAAAGAAAGCAAGTTTGGATGTGCATGTTGGGTGAATTTAAAGGCTTTTCCCAATAGGCAGTTCAATGGGTTAGGAGGCACAGTCTGTTTCTTCTTTTTTGTGAGACCAGCGGCTGAATGCTTCTAGTTTTGTTACTGGAATCTGTTAGACTGGAAGTGCATGAGGGTCCATAGAGTTGAGAGCACAGACCGGTGTGCGCTGCACTTTGTATGCTGCAGTGTGTGCACCCAAAATTGGTTTCTTTGCCAAAGGAAGCACGAACCCATCTCAAAAGAAATAGAACCCCCTCCTCGAAAATACAAAACATCTGGGAATTGATCCCATTCAAACATGCCAGGACACTGCTACTGGGCATTGCCTCCCCATGGCTCTAGATCAGCTGCACACCAAGACTGAGCAGAGCTGCTTACCTGTTGTCTTGGTTTGAAAGACAGGTGTCTGCCAAGGAAGGCAGGAACCTCCCTTGAAATGGAAAATGCAACCCCCTTCCCTCCAAATTATTACAATTTTGAAATGAAGGGGCTTTCAGGCAAAGATGTGAGGAATAGGAATAACAGTTCTTTACTAATAAATATATATANAGGCAGGGTGTGCAGAGCTACAGTATACCGAAGACTCCAAGCAACGGCCGGGGCAGAGTGGCCGTGGCCCAGCTCCCAACGGGGCAGGGAAAGGTGGGCTGGGGATCCCGGGGTTTTCCCCTGAGGCACCTGAGCAGATGATGAAAAGGTCCCTCTTTTAGTAAGGTGGGGTGTTAGGGTCCCAGCGTAACAGCCGTTCCAGCGAGCAAGCTCCACTCACGGTAGAAGGAAGGCAGCCGAAAGCAGAAGCCTGCAGCAGCGATTAGCTCACTTTACAATGACGGCAGCCCCTCTCCCTCCAAACGCCGAGAAAAAACAGCCAGCTACGGGCTGTACCCAACCCCTTTTTCCCAATTCAAATCTCGCAGCATCTCCCTGCCCTACACAAGAAAACCCCAGGTGAAAGAGAGTAGCCAGTTGGAACCCTCCTCTTGTGGCCAGGTCTTTTGTTTTCCTTAAATACCCAGTAATTTGTCCTCCTGGTAACATATATGGGGAAAATTCTTTAAGAGGAAAAGAAAATGAGAACTCCTAAAAACCCAACACTTGTCCATAATAAATATATTGCCAAAAATTCCAGAAAGCCACCTCTGAAAGCTGGAGACAATATGCCAAAACTGAATCTTTCAGGAGACCACCTTCAATATATGGATACAAATCCATGGTTGTACAAGTCGAGGGAATGCTTCCACACCAAATATGCCAGGACAGAAAGTTGCTGCCGCTCTTTACCTCCACCAGGCAGCTTCTTCTCTGTGCATGAAACACAGGGGCTCTGTGATGTCCTTCCTACAGTGAAAAAGCATTGCCATTCTCCTTCAGGAACCTACCAAGTGAAAGTTGCATACCACCTCTAGTGTCAAATACATCCAACAGTTTCTCCTACACAGAAGGGGCCAGGACAAAAATGTCTTCCTGGAGTTTGCTTCCCCATAGTACCTTATCAAGAGCTCCACCAACACTGGAAGAGCTGGGCACCTTGTCTAGAAGGCTAATGTCAGGGTCACTATAAACCAGGAAAGCTTCACCCAGTGTCTTTCTGTTATGAGGTAGGTGGCTCATCATAGGATATCAAATTAGTTACAGACCACTTTCCCAATATCAAATAATTTCTATGACAATGAGAAATACTTCTGACACAGTCTTTGAAGGAAGAAACAGCTGTGAAAAGTGACACTAAGGGGCAAGTTGAGTGGGAATCCAAGAGTACTTCAGATGTCATCCTGTAGAAAAACAGAATTTCTCCCATTTCAAGTTTATTTCTCTAAACGGTGACTGTAAGTCCAAGGAAAACCCCACCTTCATTCCCTAGGTAACCTGTCAACAAAAACATCAGTCTTACAGAACAATGATCCTTGATCTTCAAACAGAGCCACACCCCGAGTTAATCCTCCGATGTTTAATTCTTCATTTTGGTTTCATTCTTCAAAGTTATTTCCTTAAAGAGCTGATCAAAGTTCACATTTCATGTATAGATTGAAGACGTGGAGATCATTCTTACCTAACAACAGGTAAAATCTAGCTCTAATTCTAAAACAGGGCACATTTTGTGGGCATTGAGCAGGATCTCTGTTTATGTTAAACCTGTCATTGACATCGAAGCCCCATTTGCACCTAATTGCCAACATCACCAACACAGAGCAGATGAGATGTGATCTTCAGGAAGCAAAGTGACTTTTAGGCAAAGAAACACCACATTTCAACTTCAGGATCTGATTCTTCTGTTCATTTTCCTTCCCTTCTGCAGCTGGAAATTTCTCTGGCAAGAGGAAAAGTACCTGTCCCATATCAGTGTTCACCTTTGCTGACTAAGGCAGGTAAGCAGCTCTCTGTTGTTTCTTTCTCTCCCGAACAAGTGGTGAATGTGCTCCTGCTGTCAGAGTGGAAAGGAACCACTCTCTTCCCTTCACCCCAGCTGTGCACACAGAGCCAAGCAAGCTCTTCCCATCCCCCAGGTCTCCTCAGGCAAAGGTGGCAAGAACTGGGGGCATCAGCAGCACAGCTGTTCCCAGGAGGGCTCAGAGGGGAACTAAAAGTTATGGGGAATGGTCATTTGGGGGAAAAGTTGAGATATGGACTGGCTTTCTGGATCTGATATTTGTTTCCCCAAGGATCGTTCTGCTGCTGTCCAGGGGGAGGTGGCAGAGCAGGAGAGAAGGGTGGAATTCCCCCTCTGGAAAGGGCTGTTGGGCCCAGAGACCCCCTTGGGGCAGGGCCTTGAGGCAAAGTAGGGCTGCTGATAACGCTGGAACTTCCTTCTCAGTGAGGCTGAGAAGTTCCAAGTATGACCACTTTGAAGTCTTTCCTGCTGGAAGCTGCAACAGTGTGAAACTGCCTTGATTTTATGGTAACTCAGGATGATAATAACTCCCAGAGCATACTCCCAGAGCACCCAGGGGTCATATGGAAATGTTAACAAGCTTAAGACTTCCCAGTTAGTACCTTGAGTGACTGAGGTTGCCAGTTCATAAGCAGCAAACCTCAGGTCATCATGGCATTGTCTTTGTTTACCCATTAAATAATTCATCTCATAATACCACAGTGTTCAGGATCCTTGCAGGTCTCACAGGTGTTGCAGAGTCAATGTCACCCTCACTCCATTTCCCCCCCCTTCTGGTCCAACACTGATTCTTGCCTTTAGTTACTGTGTCCGGCTGGTCTGTTTAGCAGTGCTGAACATGAAGCTTTGAGGGATGGAGAAACTCTGCCTTTGTGTGTTTGTTTTTTGTTGTGTTGAATTTTTTAGATCTGTGTTCCTGTAGCAGGGCTATATTCATGGCAGGGCTGATTGAGAGGGCTTTAAACTAGGTTTAAAGGGGTAAGGGGATGAAACCAGGCTGTCCAGAGATGAGCCTAAGCTCATCTGTGGTAAGCCAGAGTCAGGGGTGAAATCAGCAGACCAGCTGAAGTGCATGTACACTAATGCACGCAGCATGGGTAACAAACAAGAGGAGATGGAAGCCATGGTACAGCAGCAAAGCTGTGCTGTAGTTGCCATCATGGAAACATGGTGGGATGACTCACATGACTGGAGTGCTGCACTTCAGTGCAAGCTCTTCAGAAGAGACAGGAGAGGGAGAAGAGGTGGAGGGGTGGCTCTGTATAGTAGAGAGTCCCTTGACATTACAGAACTTGTGGTCAATAATGATAAGGTCAAGTGCCTATGGGTAAGAATCAGGGGAAGGCCAACAAGGCCAACATCCTGGTGGGAGTCTGTCATAGACCACCCAACCAGGATGTAGAGGTGGATGTATTATTCGATAAGCAGCTGGAGGATGTTTCAAGATCTCCAGCCCTTGTTCTAGTGGGAGACTTTAACCTAACAGATGTCTGCTAGGAACTCAGTACAACAGAGAAGAGGCAGTCCAGGAGGTTCTTAGAGTGTATGGAGGAGTACTTCTTGTCACAGGCTGGTGAGCGAGCCTACCGGGTGGGGCCCTCCCAGACCTGCTGTTTACAAACAGAGAAGGGCTGGTGGGAGATGTGGTGGTCAGAGGCTGTCTGGGGTACAATGATCATGAAATAATAGAATTCTCAACATTCAGTGAAACAAGGAGGGGCATCAACAAAACTTCAACTCTGGACATCCAGAGAGTGGACTTCAGCCTATTCAAGAGACTGATTTGTAGAGCACCTTGGGAAACAGCCCTTAAAGAGGACACCCAGGAAAGATGAACATATTTCAAGAAAGAAATCTTGAAGGCACAGGAGCATCCTGTCCCTGTGTGCTGAAAGAAGAGCCAGTGTGGAAGATGACAGAACTGGATGGGCAGGGAGATTTTGAAGGAAGTAAGGGGGAAAAAAAGGTGTATCATCTTTGGAAAGCGGGCCCAGTAACTCAGGATGTGTTTAAGGATGTTGTTAGGTCATGTAGAAAGAAAATTAGAGGCTAAAGCTCAATTAGAATTTAATCTGGTCACTTCTGTAAAGGACAATAAAAAGCATTTCCACAAATACTTCATTAGCAAAAGGAGAAGCAAGGAAAACCTCCATTCTTTATTGGACTGGGGAGGGAATATAGTTACAGAGAGGAGGAAGAGGCAGAGGTACTTAACACCTTCTTTGCCTCAGTTTTCAACAATAAGACAGATTTGTCCTCAGGAGAACTGGCCTCCTGAGCTAGTAGATGGGGATGGGGAGCTGAATAGTCCCTCTGTAATCTAGGAGGAAGTAGAGACCTGCTGAGCCACTTAGATGCTCATAAGTCTATGGTACCAGATAGGATCCATCCTAGGGAGATGAGAGACCTGGCAGAAAGCTGACAAAGCTGCTCTACATAATTTATCATCAGTCTTGGCTCACCAGCTAGCTCCCAGAGGACTGGAGGTGGCAATGTGGTGCCCTATTAGAAGGGCTGGAACGAGGATCTGGGAAACCCCAGGCCTGTCAGCCTGACCTCAGTGGCAGGAAGGTTATAGAACATATCATCCTGGGTGCCATCACATGGCACCTATAGGGTGACTGGGGGATCAGACCCAGCCAACATGGGTTTTGGAGGGGCAGGTCTTGCCTGACCAACCTGATGTCCTTTTATTAAGAGGGGGCCTGACTGGTGGCTGTGGGGAAGGTTGTGGATATATCTAGCTTGACTTCAGCAACACCTTTGACATCATCTCCCATAGCATTCTCCTGGAAAAGCTGCAACCCATAGCTTGGACAGGTGCATCTTTGCTGGGTTAAGAACTGGCTCATGGCCAGGCCCAGAGAGTGATGGGGATGGTGCTGCATCCAGTAGGTGGCCAGTCACTGTGGTGTCCCCCAGGGATCAGTGTTGGGGCCAGTCCTGTTTAATATCTTCCTGGATGATCTGGATAAGGGGATCGAGTTAACCATTAGCAAATTTGCAGATGACACCAAGCTGGGTGGGAGTATTGATCTGTTGGAGAGTAGGAGGGCTCTGCAAAGGGATTAAGACAGGCTGGATAGATGGGCCAAATCAAAATATATGAGGTTTAATAAGACCAAGTGCGAGGTCCTGCACTTTGGCCAAAACAACCCTATGCAACACTACAGGCTGGAGACAGAGTGGCTGGACAGCAGCCAGGCAGAAAGGGACCTGGGGGTACTGGTTGACAGCCGACTGAACATGAGCCAGCAGTGTGCCCAGGTGACCAAGAAGGCCAATGGCATCCTTACTTGGATCAGGAACACTGTGGCCAGCAGGAATAGGGAAGTGATTCTTCCCCTGTACTCGGCACTGGTGAGGCTGCACAATGAATGCTGTGTCCAGTTCTGAGCCCCTACATTTGGGAAGAATGTTGGGATGTTCCAGCATGTCCGGAGAAAGCTGGTGAAGGGTCTGAAACACAAGTCCTGTGAGAAGTGGCGGAAGGAGCTGGGGCTGCTTAGCCTGGAGAAGAGGCAGCTCAGGGGAGACCTCATCATACTCTACAACTACCTGTAGTCAGGCGAGGGTTGGTCTCCCAGGCAAGCAGGAGTAGGACAAAAAACCACAATCTTAAGCTGCACCAGGGGAGGTTTAGGTTGGACATTAGGGAAAAGTTTTTCACAGAAAGGGTGATTGGGCATTGGAATGGGCTGCCCAGTGAGGTGGTGGAGTCACTGTCCCTGGAGGTGTTTAAGAAAAGACTGGATGTGGCACTTGGTGCCATGGTCTAGTTAACACGGTGGTGTTGGGTCAAAGGTTGGAGTCCATAATCTCAAAGGTCTTCTCCTACCTAGTTGATTCAGTGGCTCTACATCTTCTCTGGAAGAGCATTCAACTTGTTTGGGAATGTGGTTTTGTCCTCCAAAGGAACTGATGACTTGTTAGACAGTGAGGTCTCTTTTGGGTCTTCCTTGGATGACAGGAAAATTTTTTAAAAGCTGGATGTACAAAGACCGTGACATTTGTGAGAAGTTTCAGTGTTGCTAAACAATGCGTGTAAGATCTCAGCATGTTCTGGCTGGAGTTCCTGAGTCAGATGTTCTTGTCTTGTGACATTTTCCGTTTCTAAGTCTTCAACTGCTGATCCAAAGTGGAACAGGTTTCTACAAGTCCCGTGTCATATCTGCCCCTCCCCAAAAGCCTGGTCTGGTATCACAACTCTAATAATATCCTGAGACCTCTTTTTAAGTGACTGAGGAGCAGCCCCCATATCTCTAACCAAGATAAAATTCTTTCCCATATTAGATGTCCAAACTAATGCCTCCAACAAAATTCCATATGGCCTCATGTGATAATTGTCTGCAAATCATGAACTTAGTGCATGTCCAAGACCATGAAAACCCTGTTCTGTGCAGTAGAAATAGCAGAATCTGACATGACAGTTTCTAAAATGTTGTGCCAGTTTCATATTCAGTGCCCTGAGCTGCCTGTGTGGTTTATGGACATGTGGTTGGTGGCTGTGGCCGTCTCACCCCAAGAGCTTTGGCTTCATGAATGAGAGACTTGATGGTGATTTAACACCAGATGGCCAATGAGTACTGCACAGCTGCTCACTCACTCCCTAGTGCCCTAGAGCCTCTTGTTGGCTAAGGAGAGCTTGAAACAAAATAAAACAAATGGCAATAACAAAAAGATTAATTGTGTTGAAAAGGAGAGAGGGAGAAAGAGAGAGAGAGAAATAAAGAGAGAAAGAGAGAGAGGAACAAAACCCACGTGATGTCCAATATAATTGCTTGCCAACCACCGACTGATGCCCAGCCTGTACTTGAGCACTGATCATCCCCCTTCCAGTCAACTTCCCACAACTTCCCACAGTTTACATAAAGGGCATGGTGTTCTATGGTCTGGAATATTCCTCTGGTCACTTTGGGTCAGCTGTCTAGTCTGTACTTCCTGCTCACTTCTCATGTACCTGCTTGCTGGCAGAGCAAAAGACATTGAAAAATCCTTGCCCTGGGGTGAGCACAATGGGACAACAACCTTATCAACACTGTTCTCATCCTGAACCCAAAACACAGGCCCGGACCAGCTACCTGGGAACAAAACCCCTCCATCCCAGCTGAAACCAGAATGGAGAACTCACAGTGCTCATTTACCTCCATGTACCATAAATAGAGCTCCGAGCAACCAGCGATGAGCTTGTGCTATGGAGATCAGAGTAGACATGAACCCCCATCTTAGTGGTCCATGATGAATTTGTAGAAATATCTCAGGGAGTCCCTGTTTCTCCTTAGGAAGTGAAGAGAGAGAATTTGTTATTAAAACCATGTGAATTCAACACTTGCCCTGTCACTGCTCTTGATCCACCACCATGCCTGTTCTAACAGCATCCAATTTAGTCACATCAGATGTAGCTGTGAGGCCTATAGGTCATCTTCTCTTCCAGACACTGCAGTGAAGGGTGATTGACTCCTGCTTAAAAGTCATCAGGATGTCCCAGCTTCTCTACTGCTTATTAAACATGGAAAGTTGAACATGAATAAACTAATAAAGATATCACACCAAAAGTGTTGCTACAAGGGACTAAGGTCAGGAACATCCTGGAAATGTGAAAATGCACTGAGAGAGCCAGAGCCAGAGAAGGATCTGTAGTGTAGAGCAGGAAAACTGACCCTGGTGCAGCTCCCTAAGTGGTTTCAGGTTTGTTCTGGAGCTGATGCACTGTCACTCTGCAGCCTGATTTTTTTCCCCGAGAGTGGTAACTTTGGGATAGCAAGTGCCATGGATTCCCCTTCCTCCGAATGTAGGCATGGGAGGGCATAAACTGTTTCTTCCTCCTTTTCCTCCCATTTCAGTGCATGGACAGAGAGATTCTTGCAACCCAGCCTTCCAGAAAGTCTGGACATATTTTAAGGAAAAAATCTTGAAAGTGTAGGAGCAACCTGTCCCTATGTGCTGAAGGAGACAGATCTGGCTGAATGGGGAGCTTTTCCAAGAAGTCAAGTTAAAAAAGATGGTGTATGACCTTTAGAAAAAGGGGCAGGCACCTCAGGAAGAATACAAGGATGTCATTAGGTCATGTAGAAAGAAAATTAGAAAGGCAAAAGCTCAGTCAGAACTCAAAGTGGACACTGCTTGTAAAAGATAATAAAAAGTGTTTTTATGAATATATCAACAACAAAAGGAGGACCAAGGAAAATCTCCATTCTTTATTGGATGTGGGGGAAATAGTATCACCAACAATGAAGAAAAGCCTGAGGTTCCCAATGCCTTCTTTGCCTCATTCTTTAACAGTAAAACCTCTTATCCTCAGCACAAATCTGAACTGGTAGGAACAGGGAGCAGAATAGACCTCCTGTACCCCAGGGGGAAATAGTGACCTATTGAACCACTTAGACTCCCACAAATCTATGTGATCATATGGGATTCACCCAAGGGTGGTGAGGGAGATGTTAGAAGAGCTTACCAAGCTATTCTGCATCATTTATCATCATTTCTGGCTCATGGGGGAGGTCCCAGATGACTGGAGGTGCCAGTGTGATGCTCATCCTCAAGAAGGTCTGGAAGGAGGTTCCAGGAAACTCCAGCCCTTTCAGCCTGACTTCAGTGCCTGGCAAGGTTATGGAGCAGAAAATACTAACAGTGATCACACAGCACATACAAGACAACCAGGGAACTGGGCCCAGCCAGCCTGGGCTTAGTAAGGGCAGGTCTCCTTTTATGACCAGGTGACCCATCTGGTGCATGAGAAGAGGCTGTGGATGTGTCTACCTGGACTTCATTAAAGCTTTCAACACAGTCTTCCACAGCCTTTCCTGGAGAAGCTGTATCTCACAGCTTGGACAGGTGCATCTTCACTGGGTTAAGAGCTGACTGCAGGCTGGGCCCAGAGAGTGGTGGGAATGGTGCTGCATCTAGTTGTTGTCTGGTCACCAGTAGATTCCCCAGGGATCAGTCATGTTTAATATCTTTATTGATGATCTGGATGAGGAGATTGAAAGTACCCTCAGTAAATTTGTAGATGACACCAAGTTGGGTGGGAGCATTGATCTCTTGGAGGGTAGGAAGGCCCTGCCGAGGGATTAAGACAGGCTGGATCAATGGACCAAGACCAGCAGCATGAGATTCAACAAGACCAAGAGCTGGGTCCTACAATTTGGCCACAACTCCCTGTAGCCCTGGCTGGGGGCAGAGTGGAAAGTGGCCAAGCAGATAAGGACCTCAGGGTACTGGTCAACAGTGTCTGAACATGTCCCAGGTAGGCAAGAAGACCAGTGTCATCCTGGTTTGTATAAGGAATAGTGTGGCAGCAGAACTAGGGTAGAGATTTTCCCACTGTACTTGGCACTTGGCACAGTGAGGCCACACCTTGAGTTCTAGGCCCATCAAATCAGCAGGACACTGAGGTGCTGGAGCGAGTCCAGAGAGAAGGGCACTGAATCTAGTGAGGGGTCTGGAGCACATGTCCAATGAGGAGTGGCTGAGAGAGTTGTGGTTCTTTAACCTAGTGCAGTGTGTTGACCTTGGATGGATGTCATATACCCACCAAAGCTGCTCTATCACTGCCCTTCTCAGCTGGACAGGGAAAGAAAATATAGTGAATGATCCATGAGTTACTGACCAGGAGAGATCACTCACCAAATACTGTCAAGACAAAACAGACTCGGGGATATTAATAGAATTTATTACTAAAAAAATCAGGGCAGGGCAATGAAAAGTAAAATAAATCTTAAAAACACCCTCTCTCCACCCTTCCCTCCTTCCCAGATCTACCTCCTCCCCACAGTGGCACAGGGAGATGAGGAATGGAAGTTATGGTCAATTCATCACACCTTGTTCTTGACTCTGCTCAGGGAGAGGAGTCAGAATCCTTCCTCTGCTCCAGTGTGGGGTCCCTTCCATGGCAGACACTTTTCCACAGACTTCTCCAGTGTGTCTTTCCCACAGGCAACAGTTCACTGCGAACTGTTACAATGTGGGTCACTCTTTCATGGGGTCAGTCCTTCAGGTACAGTCTGCTCCAGCATGGGTCACCCACAGGGTCACAAGTCCTGACAGGACTCTGCTCCAGCATGGGCTTCCCATGAGGTCACAGCCTCTCTTGGGCATCCACCTGCTCCAGTGTGGGGCTCCTCCAAGGGTTGAAGGAGCATCTCTGCACCCTATGCCCTCCATGGGCTGCAGGGGCACAGCTGCCTCACCATGAGCTTCCCCATGGAATCTCAGGGGAATCTCTGCTTTGCACTACTCGGCTGTCTGCAGAGCTGTTCTTCTCACATATTTTTAGCCCACTCTTCTCTGGCCTCAATTACATCTGCACAAAACTTTCTTTTCCTTCTTAAATATGTTATCAAAGAGGCATCACCACAATTTGTGCTTAGCTTGGCCTTAGGCAGCGGTGGGTCTGTCCTGGAGCTGGCTAGCCTTGGTTGTGTTGGACATGGGGGAAGAAGCTTCTGGAAGCTTCTCATAGAAGGCACCCCTGTAACCCTCCTGCTACCAAAAACCCGCCCACACAAACTCAACACAACTGGAGAAGGGTTGACCTTATCACTCTCTATAACTACCTGAAAGGAAGCTGTAGCAAGCTGGGGGTTGGTCTCTTCTGTCAGAAAACTAGCAAAAGGACAAGAGGAAATTCAAGCCTTAAGTTGTGCCAGGGAGGTTCGGGTTGGATGTCAGGAAGAATCTCTTCACTGAAAGGCTGATCAGGCATTGGAACAGGCTACCCAGGGAGGTGGTGGAGTCAACTTCCTCGAAGTGTTCAAGAAAAGATTGATTGTGGCGCTAAGTGCCATGGTCTAGTTGTTAAAGCGGTCTTTAATAAAAGGTTGGGCTTGATGATCTCAGAGGTCTTTTCCAACCTAAAGATTCTGTGATTATTTGATTCCAAACCAAAGATTTAAGCTGCTGTGCTAAGGTGTCCCTTAAATTTCACAGCAGGAAGTGGGGTCTGGATTGAATTTTCTCTTGCATCCCCTGTCCCAGCTTCCTGGGAGCATATGTCTTGGGGTGGACTTAATGATGCTGTATGCCCTGTCGCCTCTCTATGCCCAGACGTGAATCCTGTGCCTGTGTCTTTACGGCAGACCCAAGACGCGGGGGGGTGGGGGCGGAAAGACAGTGGAATTCCATCTGCGATTGTGTTCAAAACCACAGATAACTCGATGTCTCTTCTCCTCAGCTCTCAGCTTCTGCAGCAGGGAAGAGGGTTACATTGCGTTGCTTTTTAGCTAGCTTCTCAATCATTTGCTGAGGAAAAAGGTTTTCCTGGGACTTTGGCTTCTTCTTCTTCTCTTCTGGACTGTTGAGCAACACCAGAACATCACCGGGAGGTCCTACACTGCGGCCCAGAGGGGCCCACGCTGAACTCCAGCTCCGGAGAGGGCAGAGCCACACCCAAAGAAAGAACTTTGAAATCTTCCCAGATCTTCTCCACAGCGAGAAGTTTTATTATTTTGCATTATTAATTCTTTTTTCCATGCCTGCATGCACTTTGCTTGTTAAATAAGTAGGTTTTTTCACTTTCCTCCGAGGAATTTCTTTCTGAACCTGGTGGGGGAGGGGCTGCTGAAATCTGCCTTCTATTAGAGGATACATTCATTTCGGACGTTTCCTCCACTTTGTCTCAAACCAAGACAGCATATTAGAATGAAGTTCCCAGAAGCTGCAAGGGTAATTGAGATCTCTGGAAAGGCACAAGTTTTCTTGAGGTCTGAACTCAACTGTTTGAGCACTTGGCACCTTCAGAAGTCACAGCTGGTGACAAGTGCCAGGTGAGAGAGATCCAAAGGGTTTGGGACAGGATTTCCCTTCTTTGCTCACTTCCCTTCTGTGTCTGTTCCAGGCCAGCTGCAGGATCATCCTACCCCAGGGACTGCAGGGATGGAGCAGAGGAGATGGCTCCTGTTGGCTCTGGCACTGCTTCTGTCCATCCCTGTCTCAGGTAACGCTTCCAGGAGCTCTTCTGCTCCTTTCTGGGGGATTCCAGCCTGCAATGATCAGAAGTGCAGGAGCTGAGGGTCATGCTCTCCTGAGCAGCCCTGATTTGAACTCCACAAGAGCCAGAGCTGCCCTGCCCCTCTGCTCTTGGGGAATCCAGCCCTTTGCAGCCAGAGTTTCTCTCCCTTGGTGGAGCCAGCGAAGCCCTAAGCCAAGGCAGCTCTGCCCTGTCCAGCCCTGCCCCAGTGCCAGGAGCATTTCTCCGCCTGCACAGGCAATTGGCATTGGTACAGCTGCCCTACTGCTGGTGGCACAGGGCTGCAAAGGGGCAAGGCTGGCTGGGAAGCTGCATGAAATGGCTCTGCACATGCTTTTATGCATTTATTTTTTCCTTCTCCCCAAAATAATCCCATCCTGTACAACTTACATCATCCTGTTTTCTCCCTCCAATCTATTACTTCCAGTTGTTCCCCACTGATACTCCTAGACCTGTTTCCTTCACACCAGTACATTTTCTGATTGATTTCAGCCACATGCTCACTCACAGACAATTTTGAGCTCACATCTCCTGAGAATGTAGTTGGAATTGTTGGCCAGGATACAATCCTTCCTTGCACCATCTCTTCCACAAAGCCACTGGACAACCCTCAAGTGCAGTGGATAAAAATCACAGATGGGCATGCAGAGGATATCTACACACATGGGCAGTTTGGGGGTGAACCAATGCAGAAATACCATGGGCGGACATCAGTGCCAGGAGATGGATTTGCCACTGGGAACGTGTCCCTGACACTGAAGAATGTCCAGCCAGCAGATGAAGGAATGTACAGATGCACTGTGACATCCAGGGACTGGAGCGCTGACACAGCCACCAAGCTCAGCATTGCAGGTTGGAGACTTCCTGGGCTGGGTGGGGAAGGGGGGAAGCTTTCACGGAGGGAAACAGCTCTCCCAAAGGTCACTGTCCCCAAGCTGATGCCACTTCATATGACCCAGCATGTTACCTCCCCACTCCCAGCAGCCCCTGGGCCACCTGTCAAGATGCTCTGGATGCTCCATGCCCAGCATGAGCCCTGTTCTGACCCACATGGGGCTGGAAAGCTGCAAAAATCCCTGCTGGGGAGGTGTGAGCCCACCTGAGAGACATCCGAGTGCTCAGCATCCCTGGCTGTGGGACTGAGGGGAATGGGGCCCTCCCCCTTGGGACTTCTCCCCCCTTGGGACTCCTCCCCCCTTGGGACTTCTCATCTGGGCTAAGGAGATGTTCTGGGCTGCCAGTTCCCCCCAGCTGGACAGTCAGCACCATTTGTGTGCAGATATTGATAAAGCCAGGTGGAGCTGGTCAGCCTGAGTTCACTGATCAAAAAGAGCATAGAATGACAGAATCAGGGAATGTTATAATCACACAATGGTGTGAGTTGGAAGGGACCTAAAAGAATTTCTCATTTGAACTTCCCAGCCATGGGCAGGAACACCTTCCACTAGAGCAGGTTGTTCCAAGTGCTGTCTAACCTGGCCTTGAACACTTTCAGGGATGGGACATCCACAGCTTCTCTGGGCATACTGTGCCAGAGCCTCACTCTAAGTCAAGAATTTCTTCCAAACATCGAATCTAAATCCCCTCATCCAAAGGGGATTAGAGATGCTTTTGGGGCAGGAGAGAGAAAAAGCTTCAAGACAGTGCCCATTTCCTACTATTGCACAGGAAAAATTCCTGTAAAATCCAGCTTTGACCAGGAGCATGACTCAGCAATGTGTGTGGTGCCTCCCACCTCATCACACTGATGAAGCTTTGGCACAGTCCCTGTCAGTGACCATCTGTGCTCATCTGTAGTGCCGGCATGGACTGGGGAGGTGCCCGGCAAAAAGATGACTGGGCTTTAGTGCGCTGTGTCCTGCTTTTACCAATCCTTAAACTTGGATGGGGCTTCTACAGAGTCATTCCCAAAGAGGAATACAAACCACACACCTTCTCCCTTCCTGCTCCATGAAATAGCGGGGAGCTGAGAGGCAAACCCATCCCACACTGTAGTTCTTTCTCAGCCAAAGGAAATTTGGCATGTATGGCAGATGGAGTGTGGGATGACACAAAGATCATTGGAAAGGTTGTATTAAGGACTGACAGAAACTGGCAGGAAACTCTTGGTTAATCAAGAACTGTGAATTCAAGGAAGAGCTGCTTTAATGGAAACAAACTTCTCTCACTAACAAACTCTCTTGCCTTTAAGGTACTGGGGAAGTGTCCATTGAAATTCAGGGCCCCCAAGGGCAAGGACTCGAACTTGGCTGTAGATCACAGGGATGGCTCCCCAAACCTACTGTCCAGTGGGTTACTGAGGATGGGCAGGGGCTCTTTGCAGACACTGAAATACACGAGGACAGTGAGAAACTCTTCAGTGTGCAGAGTCGAGTCACCATTACAGGAGAGCAAGTGGGAAAAGTCACCTGTCAAATCCTGAACCCCTTGCTGCAGGTGGAGAAGAAAACTACTGTGCGCATTTCAGGTGAGTCCCATTGTCCCCAGAAGTCTTTGCTGGAGATTCATGGTCTCAGGAGCCCTGTGAGGCCCTTTCCAGTGCCAAGGAAGATAACAGCTCTCCAGTCCAGCCAGACCCATCCCAGAGCACCACAGGGCACTGCAGGCAGGACAGGTTGCAGTGAGAAATGAGCAGGGTCCCTCTTGCCCCACAGGCTGTGCACATCCCAAGGGAAGGCAGGCTCTGCCCACCCGTGTAGGACTGTGACTATTTCTGCATTTATCTCCACAAAAACTCTTTGGGCGGGTGCTTAAGTTTGGGGGGTAGGATTGAACATTGTCAGATGACATAATTTTTTTCAAAGGTTCTGTTTTTCCAGGTGCATCTCAATGGGTCTCTGCCTCCTGGATGCAACTCCCTTTATTCCTTCTCACATTGGCTGCTGGCGCTGTTCTGGTATTTCGAGGTAAGGGCTCTTGGTTTACAGGACCTCATGTTTTCAGAAGTGAGGCTGCAGGATGTAATTTCTTAGCCTCTTGCAAGATTACTCTCTGATGTGAAAAACAAGGTTCACTCTCTTGTTAAGATTTAGAAGTTTAATAAAGGACAATAAGGGACAGAGATAATAAAGCAAAAAGTCACAGTGCTGGGTGCTTTGGCACTCTGCCAAGAGCACACCTGCTGTTCTGAGGACTTCCTTTACATACACATCGACTTATTTCATATTCATAAACAATTATACATATTTAACACCCTTTCCTGGAACAGTTCTCCTTTTCCTAAAATCAGTGATCTGTGGAGATAGGCCTCATGGCGACGAATATTTAACACCTTTTCAGGAACAGTTCTTCTCTTCCCAAAATCAGTGATTGCTGTGGAGATAGGCCTCTTGGCGACGAATATTCAACACCCTTCCAGGAACAGTTCTTCTCTTCCCAAAATTAGTGATTGCTGGGAAATAGGCCTCCTGGCGACGAATAT
>VXAC01004647.1:261004-293411 GCA_013399225.1 Rhipidura dahli | reverse complement strand
CGGGGCGGGGCGGTGAGGAGCGCCCGCCGCCCGCGCCTGCCCACTAGCGGAGGGAGCGACCGGCCGGGCCCGGTCCAGGTCCGCCCGCCCGCCCCGGCTCTGCTTTCTGCCTCGGCTCCACCCGGATCCCTTCGGCACTGCCCGCCGTTTCCCTGGGGCAACGGGAGCGGGCTCACCGCAGATGGCGGGGCTGGGGCTGTGCCCTCGCCTCCCTTCCCGCAGGAGCCCTGGCGGGGACTGCCCCGCCGCCACCGGTTCCCGCACGGCCGTGGTGGCCGCGGTCCCGCCCGGGTCCCTCCCTGCCCACAGCTGCTCCCGGGCTGTGCCCGCTGGCAGCGGGACACGAGGAGTTGTAGTGGCTGGCTCCAGAGGCTGACAAGACCGCCGGCTGGGGACGAGAAACCGCGTGTCCCTCGTGCCATCGCTTGGGGTGGTAACGGGCCCACACAGGAGGTGCGAAGTGTGACCATAGCCCGCAGCTGGCGGCACAGCCCGATCGCCCCTCCCCGCGGGAGGAGAGCCGGCCTGGCCGCCGGCGAGGCCGGGGCTGAGCTGCCCAAGGCGTGGGGATGGATGCGCGTCGTGCCTCCCGCTTCCCTCTCGCTCCCCGCCGGGCACTGCTCTCCAGCGCCGTGCACAGGGATTAGCTCAGGTCCCGCGAGCGGAGTAACTGTGTCACGGCAACTCTACACCCATGCTAATTAGCTAAGCCTTTCAGCAGCGCTAATTAACTGAAGCAGAATACCTCGATGGCCAAGCAATCCGGTGGCATTTTTTCTCCAGTTTTAATGAATTTTCCGGGTGCTTGGTCCTGCCCTTGTGGCACAGTTGTGCTAATGCGACTGTACATGAGATCAATGAAACAGTCCGGGTTAAAGTTTCAGAAAAACTCCCCAAAACTGTGAAACTTGGATGGTGTTCTCCTGATCTGTTTTGGCCCCTGCCTTCAGCCATCTCTCAAATTAACTCAAGTGCAGTGGGGTGGGAGCAGGGGAGAGTAAACCAATGCGCCAGAAGCTCTCTGAAAGAGACCCGGATCCAGAAAAAAATCCCCAGAGACAAGCCCGAGAAAAGCATATCAGACGATTCCTTGTCATGGCTGTATTGTTTCAAATTCCTAATTGTCTTTCCAAGCTTAATTCAGGCACTTCTGTGCTGCATTACACAGTATAAATATGCCTGCTGTGGAGATGGGGCATTCCAAAATACAACTTAGCTCTTGTCATCTGATTATCTGTACTGCTCTTCTTGTGAGCCATTTCTTGGCATGCCATGTTCTTGGCTGGTTTGGGGAAAGTAACATGAAGGCTGCAACTCCACTGAAGGCAGGAGAATGGGAGCCAGTTTGTGCATGTCTACACAGTACTGCCTATCTAAATTTGAGTACTGGGAGGAGCATAGCTATGTGGCAGGTTTTCCCACCAGGTGCAATGCCCATTGCTGCTCAGCACACCTGATCCATAGGACTTTGCAGATTTCCTACAGGCTGAATGGTTCTGTCTCATGCTCGTGTTCACTAATATCTATCCTGAAAAGTTATTGATCCTGAGTGTTTGAGGAAGCCATCCAATAATCGAATGCCCCATCATTTATTAAAGGTACATAAACTTAACCTTCCATCCATTGAAATCCTAATGGAATATTGACAAGCTTCATTCTGTTTAACTGTTTCTGAGACTCAAAGTGAGAATTAGTTCACTTGGTAATTCTATAACAGTACTCCAGAATGTGAGATAATTTAACTCTGGAACAACAAGAGTATTAAAAATCATTGGCATTGCCCTCCTGAATCAGCCCGTTAGGTCAGTGTGTTTCCACCAGAACGTCTCCTACTTAATAAGTGAGGATTAGACCAGCCTAACACTTTGTGTCCCATGGAAGGAAGTTAAATTTTCTTTGAACTGATACTTTGCATTTTCAAAAGTACTTGGCAAGCAATAATCATCATCTATTCCTTTAGAGAGAATGCAGGAAAACGTATCTGCTCCATAACAGATACCCAAAGTGAACACATCACCAAGGGCCAAGCTGCTGCTCCCCATATCGAAGGTTACTGCATCTTGCCCTACACATAGTCCCATGCAATTCTGTAGGAGCCTTAATTCAGAAGCCTGATAGCCCCTCCATTCCAATTAATCACAGTCAGATGACTAATCACAGTCTGGTGACTTTAGAGATGAAATATGAGTGTATCAGGCTTTTGAATATAGTGGTACAGTTCCTGGACTCAGGAGCAAATCAGACAACTCTTTCACTACAATTATCAGAAATCCTACTGCTGGACCTTGACAGAAATATGTAATCCCAGTCTTCCCCTAAGTTAAAACTGTTACTTATTGTTTCAAGTGCTATCAGCCATGGTAGTGAAGAAGAGTATCCCCCATTTTTGACTGGGAGTTGCAGATTTAATGGAACAGACCACAGCTTTCATTTGCACACAGTTACTTTCAGCTCTGAAGTTCTGTTCTTGAAAAGCATTTTCCCATATTCCTTGACTTTTTGGAAAGGCAGAGAATCCTATAGTAATTAAGAGCAGAAAGAGTAAAAGGAATTTAATACTGGGGTTGGCCACACATGGGATACCATTGGAGCAGTCTCTCTCCAAGAGATGAATTTGTCCCTCCAAATGTGATATCAGCTTATAGCAAACACTTCTGTATGTGAATCCTCATCACCTACTTGTTAAAGTTGTGCTTAATTAGATAAGTATTAATTAATTTTGCATAATTTATTTTCCTATCACGCAATAAAAATGTAGACAAGATACTAATTCCATGAGAATAACAACCTTAAGTTAAAAAGAAAAACCACCACTCCTCTCTGAAAAAAACCCAACAAACAAACCCCATAAAAACAAAAGGATAAAGTTTGTGTCTGTTATTTTCACCTTCTGTGGCTGAGACAGTATTATTTTCTGTAATTACAGCAGCACACTATCTTTTTGCAGGATCATCTCCCATTCACTGCGTGTTTCAAAGACTGCTTCACCCTTCATTGCACGTGTTTACCCCTACAGATTGGATGTCTGTTCTCATCCTGTTGAGTATCCAGCTGAAGACAACTAGGACACAGTTTTTTGACTAAATTCCTGAGTGTGTTTATTCACACTTCTGAGCACTTATTTCAATTAAAAAAACCCCAAAAACACACAACCTGAACCTCTGCTCAGTTTACTCAGGAAAAAAAAAAAAAGTGCTCAGTTACTGATCAGAGGGAAGAAGTCCAACTGGAGTAACTTCCTCAGCATCACCCAGAAGTGCTGTCACAGTAACAAACATCTCTGAGGGCATTTTGAGCAGCCGCCTCACCAGGGATCAGGTACTGATTAAAACCAGATGAGGAAAAAAACCGTGAGTAGTGTTACTTTAAATATAGATAAGTTCCCCAGTTAGGTTAACTTGTTGTGATTTCAGGACAAATGTTCAACTGTAAAAAGCTGTCGATGCCCTATCCCAGGAAGTGTTAAAGGCTGGGGTGGATGGAGCTCTGAGCCACCTGGTCTAGTTGAAGGTGTCCCTGCCCATAGCAGGGTGGTTAGAGGCAGATTTTTAAGGTCCCTTCCAACCCAAACCCTTCTATGATTCCATGAAATATGTGTGCACACATGCACATACAGATTTTCAGAAGTTAATCAGCCAAATTTAAGAGGAATTCCTTCATGTCAACAAAAGACTCCTTGCTGTCAAAATCATGGACATGCTAAAGCTTCTCAAAAGGTAGTTACAAATAGGGAGTTTGTGTGATTTTTTTTTAGTTAGCAATTCCTTATCTTAATTCTTCTTGAAAAGGCAAAATTATGATCAGTTCAGCTGGAGGCAGAAACTCATGATGGGAAACTTCATCCCAAATAATTACATTCTGGCACAGCTGTAACAGAAGCAGGATCTCTAAAAGAAAGATATTTGGCAATCTGAGCTGTGGTCATTCTGCCTTATAGATCTGCATATGCAAGCACAGAATAAGCTTCTCTCCACTTCCAGAGACACTAAAGTTCTAACCACCATCCTTATCTCAAGTTCACAAGACATTTAAAAACATAAACCAACAGTGAACTTTCAAAAAAACCCTAAGTGGCTTAAAGTATGTTTTCATTATCACAAAACACCAGTTTAAGTGGATACAGACTGGGAGCATGAATACACACAGGCAGTGAACGTTCCCAGCAGCCAGGCAGTAAATTGTCTGGCCAAAGTAATTTATGTGCTTGCACAGTCTTCATGGATATTATCCTCCTCCCACACTTTGGCTGACTTTTTTGAAAGGGCTTTCATTTACTTACAAGCATGTATGAAGCAAGTCACGTGCTAATTCATGAAATGTGTATCATAAAATATTGGTTAAACAGAGTGGAAGGGTGCCGGAAATAAAATGACGCTGGGGATGTGCCTACGGTATTGCACTTTGACCTAAAGAGTGAAAGTTGTACCAGGCTGCAAAAGAGTATTTCTGAGGGAAACAGTGAAAGTACAATCAACTCAGCCATTTAAACTTCAGTACATTAAAATATGTAGCTAGGAAATGGCTCTGTGTGTACATGTATAGAAAAATTAAGTAATAATTTTTATATCTACTTTGATTATCTCGTCAGTAGTACACTGAATATGTATTTAGATGAATATTGGCCCTTCTGTTACTGACAAGTGTTCACCTCAAATTACTGTTTTGGCTTAGTCTTCCTTTACTGCCCCGTATGGCCACTCAAAGGTTTCCTCTTATTAGTAATATATAATGATTGTAAATTATGAAAGAGGGAGACATATAGCTGTAAATCGCATAATTTTTTTCATTCAGCTATAACAGTATTTCCCCACTCCAGGACATATCTTTTTTAATCTCAAAAAGTATGATTCAGAGAAAAGAAGTGTCAAATAATTTTTGCCTTGTCTGAAATTTGCAAATGTTTTACATTTAGCAATTAACCATGAAAAGCATATTTAAATGAATCTTATTTAAATCAACCCAGCATATATATTTAATATAGCTGCACAAGAGAATCAACATGGTACTATGCTAATTTTCCATAAAACATTTTTTGTTCCTTTCAAAATTACCACTCCCTGAAGTAAAACAGGAGTCAATTTTAAGCTCTGCATCATTTGAATTTGAGATGCAGCATTGAAGAAATCTGCATTAATTGAAGCTTAAAAGATATGGAATTGAGCCTTTAGGGAGTGTTGGGCACTTTTCTTGTCGTTCTGGTTGATTGATTTGCATGATGTGGGTGGGGAATGTTGTTGATCAGGCTGTCCATTTTAATTTTGTACTGGTTGTGTCAGCTTTAAAGCGAGGGGCAAGCATACAAGCTTTAGTGCAGACACTGTGCTGCAGGCCAAAATAAGTAAAATAGCACTATATACACTCTTGAAAAGTGTGATATTTAAGTCAACTGAGAATATCATATGCTGCAATACATTATTTTTAGTCTCCTATTGAGTAAGTGCCTTCTCTTTTTTTCTTTTCCTGATTCACATGTATATAAAAATGATGGAATAAAAGTCTTTAAACCTAACATGTCACTGTCCTGGTCCCTTGAGAAGTACTGATCTGAATTTAGCAGAAAACCAACAAGCCTTAATGATGAGACTTGAGATGTCCCCTAAAGGAAAAATAAACGCTAAAGCTTATTTTGCTCTTCTGATTTACTCTGTGGCTTGTGCCAGGTTTGGTTGCCATCAGAGCTCTGTGTCTTACCACTGCCTGATATCCTATAAAATCACTCTACTTAAGAGAGGTTGGATCAGTCTCCTAATTTGTTGTTATATACACACCTATTGCAGTCAGACTTCTTTTTTAAAAAGGCAGAACAGCTCTGCACTTGCTAATTTTTTGTGAACCATTTTTACCCAGAATGTTTAACTGGGTAAATGCAACTGTTCTTGCTGCATTGCTTGTGATACTGCTGTGATCATTGTGAAAATCAAAAATGCCTTCCAACAGATGGCACCCAGGCCAATTAGTGACAGCAGTGCTTCTGTGTTACTTGGTGTCCTATAAAAATGGAACAAACAGCCTTCCCTTTTGCCTGCGTTATAATACAACAGTGTTCAATACCGCTCTCAAAAATGGGAAAAAGAACCCCATCACCAAAAAACCAGGTCTTTCTTCCCACCCACTCCCCACCCCATGACATGGAAACTATGTTTCAGGAGAGGAGTAATAGAGCAGGTTTTTTGGTTTTTTTTCTGAAGGTTACTATCAATGCAAAAAATAAACCCTTAACTATACTTCTATTAAGAGGTTCTTAATGAAATGTGCAGATGCCTCAGCATTTTTGTATTCGGCACAAGTCAGTCCAGTAGCACATGGGGTTATAACACACCTACGGGGAGAAGACATAAAGAATTAGGTCTGGAGTCTGGGGAAGGCAAAAGCTTGACTAGACTAATTGATTTCCAGACTGATGTTTTAAAAATCTATACAGTGAAAATACTAATGAGTTCCTTTTTTGGTGGGATGAGAAGAAGTTCTAAATTTATCTATGAACTTTCAGTAACTTTCAGTAATTATGAGATCTTTTGCTCCAGTATTTAGGATACAAAGAAGCTGGAGAAGTTGTCTTCCTATGAGCCCTCCAAACATATCTCAGATAATCCTGGTGCTATTTATTGTGATGGGCACAAAAAAGCAGTGTGTATCAAAGAACTTAAAAGCTGAATGTTGTAACATTGCATTTACAATGGCTGGCTCTGGAGTAAAATCCTACATTCAGCTCTTGGGCTGCTTCCACAGAATATGTTGGGATAGTTTTCCAGCTCATGTTGTGCTGGAGAACTGCCAACAGACTGAATCAGGAGTGCTTGGTCAATGTCTTCAGCAGAGAGATGCCAGTGTCAGTGGCTGGGAGTGCTCTCTGCAGAGGTACCTGTTAAATCTCGCATCTCTGCCTCAGGTGCTCCGGAGACACACCTCTGTTCACCTGGGATCTGTTTCCACAAGTGTGCTCTCGAGCGTAGGTAGGAGTTATGTCCCTTAATTCTGGATGTTAATAAGGACCAGGTATTTTGCAAGTGGTGGTTTCACAGCCCTGTTAGTACAAATGTGAGTGTCTGTAGGAGTGGAACTCAAGGGACATAGACTGTGCACTGCCAACCCCAGCTGCAACCCTGAGATCTGTAGTTTGCTGTCCGGTAAAGGGTTGTAATGTGGGTATTTTAAATTTAATCCAAATCCCTCTCCAGACTTTGTAAATACCCATGCTGTACCTGACTTTTTATGCTGTTCATACTTATGAACTAACTCTCATGAGAAATGATCTGATGCTCTGAAAGCACTGTCATCATTCCGTGGATTACACACATAGACAGAGAAGAATTGAAAGAAATAAATTGAAATGTGTTAAAATAATTCACACATTTATATTCTGCCCTCCTGGCAAATTCCTGAATTACAATATCCCATTTAATACTAGAATATCACATATTCCTTGTCACAAAGCTATCTTTTTGGAGGTTATTGAACCCTGTTAAAATATTGGCCACTTTTGAGAAGAAAAATAACCTCCTGATTTTATTCCTCTTTGTTGCAAAACCATTTCTTAAGTTCAACATGATTTCTCAAAAGTTAGACTTTGAGGCAGCACCAAGCTCTCCGGACAGTGGTGTTTAGTTTTTGTCTCCCCAAATCACCTTGTGATGGAATTTACAGTGAAGCCAATGTCCTTGCAAGGCAAAAATAGGAAAACAGGCTCTTAGGTGCTACTTTAGATACTTAGATTGACTCATTCGTGTCCAGAGTAAATAGAAACAAGATTTATTATCCAGGTCCCAGCACTTCAGTCAAGTGCTCTAATTTCTAAATATTTCAAGCAGAGTCAGACATATTTTCCCCAGAGTGACCAGGTGCCTAAGCAACCTTTAGAATTGCTTTAGTTAGAGAAAGAAGTCTAATCATTATCTCCTACTTTCCTAGCAAAAAATGAACGCCAGCAGTTCTAGATTAAACATGTGGTAAGAGTGGCATCTAATGGCTCTGAAACCCTCAGGATGGTGGAGGAGGACATGCTGATTTTTAAAGGGTCACATAGATGTGTTTTGCCATTTTATTAGGAAACGTAGGGACAAACTAATGATTCCACCAGGCACCTAGTTCCACTGGGATCTGCAGGTTTTGATGCTCAGATACTTGTGGATCCTGTGTGGAGCTAGTTTGCTGATGTGAAGAGTTTGTGTACTCTTGGTTAGCTACCATCCCTATAAATAAACAAATATATAGCACCATCACATGTTCTTTGTTTCCTGCCTTCCACTCCATATGGAATTTTTATAATGCTTGAATTACAACATGACATAATCACCAACATTTCCTCTGGCAACACTGTATCTCTGTAAAGCCTGATAGCTAACAAGAACTGTTTTCAAAGCAGAGCTGATCTCACTGCTGATGCTTGTCCATAAAGATGTTTTGGCATGATAAGATTCCATATAAACTGATGTGTTTGTTATTGAAACAAACCTTAAGTTTTCATATCTATTCAAAAGGGAAAAGAAAGAAGATAGCAACTTCTTTACTGGATGGAAATGCTAAAGCAAAAGAATTATGGAAATTCTCTAGCTGCTGAAAGACTCTTATAAGTATGGAAACAAACAAATTAGGCTGATAAGAGTAGGGTATTTGGCCTTTATGCAAATGGTTCCTGATGCTTCTACTCCAAACCTTTCTTTATGAGTCAATAGCTCCAAGTAGCACACACCAAACACTGCTGCAAGCTGGTATGCTGCTATCTGGAAATTTCAGATTAGACTCTGTCAAAAAACTGTCAAAGAACAGACCACAAAATAAAGGGACATGGGGGTGGGGAGGGGAAGGGGAGGTGGCAATGGTTGCTTACAGTGGCTTAGAGGCTGCTGTTCTGGTCAGAGAATTATTTGAAGCAAAACAGCTACAATTATAGGTAAGGAATATAAATGGGAATTTGAATGAAATATACACAGTTATATGACCCACTAATGACTCTAAAAAAGGACATAAGATGAATGAGTCACCGAGTTTTAAATATCGTTCCCTACTGCAATAGTTTTATCATCAAACAAGGCTCCACTTGAATTAAAGGGGAGAGAGGGCTATATGATGGGGTCCTACAGCTATGCCTCAGTGACAACAAAGGCAAAGGCTACACAAGTTGTTTCTATTATAAGCAGTATAAGAGAGAAGCATTTGCAAAGGGATGACTCACTGATCAGAGGGCTTTCAGTTTGACTCTGATACGGCAGTTCAGATAAATGTGCTCATTATTTTCTATAGCCTGTGACCTTTCCTGATTCAGAAATAGTAACATTTATTTTCTGAACAATATTTATTTTAACACTGTTACTATTGATTTCACTGTATTTCATCATTTGTTCCAATTGTATAGTTAGGCTCACTTGCTAATATAAGATCAGCAGCTTTCTAAAGGCAAAGAAAATAGCAAAGTTGTGCTAGGATTTTAACAGCTGGGAACAGAAATAGCCTTTGACACAATGCTTTAAAACTAGTTTTTTTACTACATGACACAATTTGTTTTTAAAGAACTGTGATGTATCTTACAGACACATGTCTGGCAAAGCATAGTCATTAGAGAGGTAAAATAAACAAAATGACCTCTGCTTTGCTGGCCACCAAAACTGCACAGGCAAGGAAGCAAAGAATTTACAAGGTCCTTTGGAAACATAAACCCAGAGACTATATTGCAAATGTTCTTCCTATCGTTTGCAGTGCTGTCTCTGAAGGTCATTTCTAATTTCAGTCACAATTTGCATGAAGCAAAAAAGTAATTCAGATTGACTGCTAAAAGGTTTGTGGGTTTAAGGGGCCATATATTGCTGTAAGAAGCTTCTGAGTGTTTATATGCAAAAGCATGTCTCACAACTTCAAGAGATTTTCCTTGCATATTTAAAAAAGTGAAGGAAACTTCAAAATAATGGTAAAAAAAGGTAACCTATTTTTTTTCCCATTCCCCCTGTCCTGAATCACATATTCATACTTCTAAAGAGATAAGAAGAATGAACTTCATTGCCACTCTGCTGCAAATGTCTGTAGAGACAAACCTAAACAATGATTTATTTCTCAGAATAAATGTAACAAACAGGAGATTTTTCCCCCTGGAAATTTTGGCCTCACTTACTAATATGAAACCACAAAAAGCCTCTGGTATTTAAAAGTGATTAGGAACCCAATCCAGCCAGCCTTTCTCCTGTCTACACCTGAAATGAATTGGCTTACTCTTAGGAGTGAGCCCAGGGTGAGAGCACAGGGTTTTTCCTTTGGCGTGGGTGACTGCAGTGCACCATTGCCCAAGCTCATCCTGTCAGAGCAATAGAGCTCAGAGTTTAAGCTGCCCTTCAGTCCCTGGTTTAGCACAAGCTGTTTATAAGCTCTCTGCTAGCTTGTTAATGCAACAGTTTACATTGATTATAATGACACAAAAGAAGTAATTAAGGGGGAATATTTTAACTGTACCTGAATTTAACTTGTCCTCTGTTGCTATTCAGATCATCTGGTGTGTGTATTCCTCACCTTGAAAACATATATGTAAAGGTAGAAGGTACAAGATAAAAAGGAAGATAAAAATAGTATGGAAATATAACAATATTATATGTGAGGGTGTGCAGGTCTGGCTGATTTCCTCCTGTCAATACAACTCTTACATGCACAGAGTTTCTTTGAGTTAGCATGTTGAATAAATTCAACCCCAGCAACTCTGCTGACAACCAGCATTAAGGTTATAGACCATAAATCCATAAAAGTATTTTCTCCCATCTATTGTGAAATTCTGGAAGTACATCTCAAAGAAATGGAAGAGATATAGCAGGCCTGAAGCAAACGCTGAAGAGCTTGTGATCTCCCCGTGCTTATTTATGTGATGAGCCCTAATAACAACATTGGCATTTCCTGCAAGTCACGTTTGTCTGCGAGTCTCTGGAGATTTGTGGCAGAGAGGGTGATGTATCCCTTTGTCTGTAACCTGGGCATGCCTTTTAGGGGTTTCATACGTCTATCCAGGGATCCCTCGCAGTTAAATATCTTAAGTGTCTCTTCCACACATTGAGGCAATTGCTACAATGGAAGATGTGTGTGTTATATGCTTAGACATATACTCATGAAAAGTCTAGTGTTTTTAAAGGCATGCAGTTTCAAATAACCCACTTTCATAATGTTGATAACTTACTGTAGAATTACATAGAATTTGTAGTCCATGCTAGAATAGGAGTATTTAGTACAGAAAATATTTTGTGGGATACCAACTGTAGAATGCTATTGCCATTAACTTTGCAATACCAAACATCATGCAGAAGTTCGGTTGATACCCTCAGTACCAAGTGCCTAAATATTAATGGAACTAGCACAGATTTTCACATCAAAAGCATGCAAATGTTCAGAACTAGTTATTTACTTTTTATAGTTAAGACCTAGAAAAAGAGTCTTAAGTAAAATAGTATAGCTCTAATTTTTTGATGGACTTATTATAAGGAGCTTGGTAAGGTTTGTTAAAGATTTACTTGAAGAAATTGACAGTGGTAATCTATATAACACTGGAGCAAAACCTATGCCATTTTCATATGAGGGTAAATGCTTTTGAAATATCTTTTGTGTATTTTGTGCACCAAACAGAACCTGTTTCAGTACGAAATTTCATGCTGAAAATAATATTCTGCCAAGGGCATAATATATGAAGATTGATTTTCATTAAAATTTTCAGTCAGGCAGGCCTTGGTATATACTGAAAATCAATAACCATTTTAATCTCTTTTAAATCTTATTATTTATTTCTATTCTAATAGAGGGTAGGAATAAGAAGCCCCCCTGGTAACAAAACTAATATCTTTCTATTGAAATGGGTATTAAAGAATCACATTACATATTTAGGGACTCTAAACTGCACATTCCTGGGTGCTTTATTCTGTGCCCATAGAGTCCCATGGAAACTGAAGAGGACTGTTCCTATGCATGGATTTTAAACCTATTCCTAAGCACTTGTAAGCTTAAGGGCTGGTTTATAAAATGCATTGGGATCCATCATCTTGTTGCCTTTATATTTCCAGGGAAAAAAACATTTGGTATATTAATTTTTTTATTTTTTTTTTTTTTTGTATCAGACAAAACTGCTCTGTAACCTTACACATCACAGGAGAGAAATGAAATGCAGGAAATAAAAATCACTGTCAGCCCAGCTGTATAAGTTTTCTATGGGACATGTTTTTTCAATATCTTAAAGCCACTCCTCCAGATTGTATTTCAGGGACAATATGAGAGTTTAGACTTAGAAAGTGACACCAGGGATCTAAGCACTGGAAAGCATTGCCTGCCAGTCACTTCTGAGGACAACTTGAAAAGGATTAGTGCAACAAAATAAATTGAGCATGAACTCAAATGACTTGGTAAAGCTGAGTCGTAGCAAAAATTTCTATGATGCTGACTGTCTGAGAAACCAGGCCTTTCTGTTTCATAATGGCACAAACTACTTTTAAAAACAGTCAATAGTGCTGTTTTCTGGTAATGCAAAAAATCTTTCTTTACGGAGAAGACTGAGATTTATGATTTAGTCCACTTTAAAATGCAGGCAAAGAACCATACCTGCCCACACACTGTATTTTTTATTTATTTCATCATTTGAAGAAATGCAATATTCCAGAGGAAATAGCTTGAAAGGAAAAAGGCAATTGGACCCATAGATGAGTGGGGTTCCAGATGTAATTCTAGGGGTTTTTGCTGAAAGGAAATGACCTTATAATTAATATAAGATGGTATGATCAACCAAATAAAATTATCCATTCTGAAACTGCAACATGGGGGATTTTTAGCATATGGAAGAGAGGAAAACACTTTTAGTACGGTCATACATTTAGCTGAGAATGAGCAAATAGATTATATTTAAAGAATGCTTTTTCTGGTGACTGGGAGTGCAGTTCAGAAACAAATCCCTTAAACTGCTATTATTAGCCATCTCAGAGGAGAGAGATATTTTATCTGACTCTGCCCCAGTTTGAAGACCTCTCAGTAATATGAAGAAATTGAAGTAAGACTATATGAAACTCATTTATCCTAATTTCTAGAGCCTTCTAAAGAGATCCATATTGCAAGTCTAATCTAAGGAATGATGCTTTAGAGGGCTAGTCCCCTGCTCCCAAACACAAATCTTTCTTCCCACCAGCTCTTCTCCTTTGTGCTAGAGAGGTTGTGATTTTATTTTATATTTCCAATATAAATGAAATTCTACCATCTTAATAGAAGTTGGGAGCATTTAAAATTCAAGATACAGTTTCTACACAATGGCAGAATTGTATTGAGGCACAACCTACAAGCACCACTTTCTTTTCTTTTTGCATTAATTCATTTGGTGACAATCTACGTGTGGTCTCCCAGTTCAATTTACATTCAGTCAAATTGCTAAAGAAAGAGCTGTCTTTTTTTTTTTTTTTTTTTTTTGATGTGATAACCTTCCAGAAAATACACTTCTTCAAAAAACTGCCACCTGTGTTTTCATTACTCTGGCAAACTGATGGAAATTACCAGAAATGTGTGTCAATTAGGAAAAAAAAAAATTAGGAAATCTGTGTGAAATCATAGTATAGCGTTTCCTATGATGGCACCACAAACTCAGGAAGATTTAACAAAAAAGCCTAAAATGAAACAAATCCCCTGGTGTCCTGAGTGGTTTTGAAAGAGTTTGAGCCAGGAAAACCACTAGTCTTTAACAGCCAAAAATACTGTGGATTTCTGCCAGCCTTGTCCTTCTAAGTTTATGTCAGTCCATATTTTTCCCTTCTTTCTGTTGGCTACTTGCATTCTCAGTACCTTAACTAAAGGGTAAGGAATAAAGCTATACTTGGCCAGCAGGCCATACTGATGAGTCAATATACACTGTTTTCTTGGAGGCCAAAAATACCTTTCTTATGATGTAACCATGGAAATTTATTTAAATTGAAACTAGAACTTATAGAAGTGCCCATGCTAAAAACCAATGGTCTGGATACTCAAGGCACAGAGGAGACAGCAGAGCTCAGGCATTATGTCCAGTGACATTCAGTCAAATGGATACCCTGTCCAAGGCAGCCATGAAGTTTACAGGTTTCTATTGGATTCTGAAGGGTAAAACTCAAGAAAGCAGATTTTGTCGAGAGCAGTAATATTCCATTAGATGAACTGATAGACCAAGCATGCTGTGCTTGGTCATAGAATCTCTGTAGTATGTACCAGCAATGTCTGTTGCATCTTTCTAAACAGAAAATACATCTCTTCCATTTCTGCTTGCATTGTGGGGATTTTAGCAGGTCGTTTACGGTGCTTGATGATTGACAAGAAGAGCATGAAGTTCCTGCTCAGCCCTGCTCACTTTCTAGAACTACAAGTAGAGAACAGCACAATCTCACTTTGCATACAAAAGGAAATATCTGTTGAATAAAGTCAACACTTGAACTGGAGAGAGGGTGTGAACAACAGTAGACAGAGATCTGTGAGTAATTTTGTGCATGAATATGCTGGTTGTGAGAGAGGAGTGCTGCTTTGCAGGTGGGTAACTCATGGATGAGTCAGGAGCAACTCCAGTGACAAACCTGCAGGAAGTGTAATTCACATAAACCCTTCACACCTGAACTGCCTTCAAAAGTGTGTATGTCTGCAACACCAAATACTCTGACTATCCACAGCTGAGAAAAGTCTTCACAAATCAGAGAGTCAAGATCAGTCAGAGCACAAGAGAAAAGCCTGTGAAAGTGGCCTCACGTTACTAAAAGAAAGTCACAAACAAAATTATCATTCTCAGAAAGAGATGGGAAAAATCCTGCCCAAAACAAAAAACCCTAAAGAAAACAAAACAAAAAAACCTCCACCCTCTCGGGGTCCTAGCAATTCTGAGAGGTCATAAGGTTATGGAAATACTGCTGCAGGTTTTGTTTCTTTTTTTTTTTTTCCCCTCGAAAAAGGGAAGAGAGAATGACTTAAACAAAAAAAATAGCTTTTAACCCTGAAAGAACGAAATCACCAGTGTGCATTTGCAGGATTGTTTTTCCCCGTCCTGTCGGAGGAAGATGCTGATGCGCTCCTGCACAAGTGCTGTGCCGCCCTCTGGTGCCCGCGGTCCGTCCCCGCTTCCCCCGCCGGCAGCGGGGCAGGGCGGGGCGCAGGGGAACCGAGGCCAAAGTGCCGGTCGTGCCCGTGCTGCTCTGTTCACCCCGGGTGGTACTTACACCGGCTTGCACCTCCTGGGAAACGCATTCCTTCGTCTGCTGGGGGTGTGCCCTTCACGTGAACCCGGACCTGGTAATCCCGCAGCTTCCTCTTTCCTGAACAAAGCAGTTTGCATAAAGCTCCAGATTTGCAGATCTCAAGCTCTCTGTACAAAAGCCCCAGACTTGAAGCTCTCAATCAAGCAAGAAACTGTAAACTGGGAGCCTGGAACTCTAAGCAAGCAGAGCCTTTTCTGCATCCAACAACGCCTTTGGAAGAGATCCACGCTGCTGTTTGCATTGCAGGGCAGCTGACCAATCTTAGTCATGGGCCAGGAACCTGTTTACACTGGGTTTGCAGCGTGGTAATAACAATTTATGACTTCTGGAAATGAAGGGGTTTTGATTTGGGTGGTTTTTTGTTTTTGTTTTAAACTATGTGACATTAGCTGTAAAGAAAACAGTGGAATTCCCAGATGTATTAGCCTGGGTAAACTGAGCTGGGAGTTTGTTGTTGCTGATGCTCCTGTGGTTTCTGGTCTGTTGACACTGAAATCATCTTCAGTAACAGCCAAAAGAGTTAAACACAAAATACAAATCCCCTATCTAAGAATCTCATTCCATAACTCCATTTTTCCTCTCTCCTCAAATCCTTTTGGATGTGTACTGCAACCCTCCCACTGCACAATTCTTTTTCAATGTTTTCTTCAAGAATTTTGCTTTTTTTTTTTTTTTCAGTAGCTTGCCATTTCCCAAGGATGCTCCTAAACATTCTGCTTCTCTGTTGCTGCTTATCTTTGTTATGATGATACACTTTTATAAGTGTTTGAGCCTCACAATGAAGATCAAATTAGATTCTCTGCAAAGAGGAAGCAATGTAAATTTTTATGAGAGCTTGTGAGACATGTTGGCTGCTGGAGGTCCTTGGCTGTTCAGAAGCCAGCAGAGCTCAAAACTGAGACTGAACAGAGGAGATGAGTTAACATCAGAGAGGGGAGCCAATAGCTCTGAAAGAAAGAGGAGGAATAGGAGTGTGACCACCCCATCATGTGGCATGTTCCTGTGTCTGTCACAATGGGGAGGAGGTGTGCTATTGAGCAAGCCACGCTTTTTCTCATTGCCTATAATTACAGATACACCCATAACTGCACACACAAGCTTATCACAAAGAGGATTTCACCTCCCTTTGGACATGAGCAATGCTCCTATAGTTTCTGTCGCAGGCAGTACCTTTGTGCAGGTGGAATTTGGTAGAATTCTCCAGAAAGCTGTAAAGTGTTAATTTTTATTTTCAATCTACTGTGGTAATCTTGTCTAAATTATTCAGTACTGTAGCCCAGATATCAGTTCTGAGTCACCTTATGTAATAGTGACCCTCTCCACTCTCAGGAATCCCTCAATGATAGCAGTATTTTTGGAAACATCCAGTCATAACAGGAGGTTATGCATGCAATAGTCCTGTCTCTAGCTCACTACTGTTTGTACTCACACAGAGTCTAAGGAAAACAAGCAGCTCATAGTCACAATTAGATCACCTGTGTAGATCACCTGTGTTTGGACAGTGCCACACAACACCACATGCACAGAGACTGCAAGGCTAGCTGTCATTCCATCTACTTTGCTGCTAGGTCTGAGGATTTACCTCCCCTGCAACTCTGAGGGGGTTCAAATCCGAGATCCAAATGAGATGTATTGAAAAAAGAAAAAAACCCAAACAAACATCACTTTCTGTATAAGCTAAGAGCAGAAATTTAAGGCCTGCAAGTTATAACTGCTTATGACTGAGTTCTGGTGAAGTCTGGGCCTTTCCTACATGCTGATAGACAGTGTCCATGGCTGTCATTTTTCTAGCCAAGAGCTGGATTCCTAGCTTTCTCCAACTGCCAGCTCAGTCCTGGGACCTCTCCTTGGCATTTCCTACTGTGGTAACTACAGCTCCTTGGTGAAGCCATCAGTGTGCATAAGGACTTGCTGGACTGGGGGCTTAGGGTTCAATCCATTTATTCACTGAACGTAAGAGGTAACTTCTTCCTGACATTGCTAGAAGTGCAAAGGGACTACATAGATCTAACTACAGCAAAGTGAGGGAGACGACACCCCACATTTTCTTTCAAAGCTTTTTTCCTCCCTGGCACTGGATAAAGAAGTAGTTCTCCTTCATCACTGAGCATTAAAATCGTCACAGCCAGGTAAAATTAATATTTTTTGTGACATTTAAGGAAGCATAGCTAGATCAGCAAAGCATGTCCACAGGCTTGATGAAACACTTATAACACTTACTATATTTTCTAGTTTTATTTTCATGTCTCCCTAAGATAATGAATGGGAACATGGTCAATACATGCACAAATTTACAACTAAGGTGTGTTGCATTAGTTTAATATGGGTTTTAACCATTCTTCAATGAGCAGTTTGAGGGTTGCTACCCCATTGACTTCTAGATTTTAGACCCAAGATAAGTTTTATGTTCTTCCACTTTATTCTGAGGCAACAGCCATTATTCCTATTTTTAGCAACTAACAGTTTTGAAATTAACATTTATTTGATGCTGAATCTTCCATTTGTTTCCAATATAGGAATAAGATTATCTTCATATGCATTTGGCTGCATTAAACCTTAGTAAGAAAAAGTAAAGAACAGACCTTTGAGGATTCAGTTAACATTTGCTAGAACTTCATTAACTAATGCCAGATACAGGAAGGAAGTAAACATTCCATTCTTTCAGAAAATTAATGAATGTTAGCACATTATTATATGGAAAAAATAACATAGGAAATATTATCACAGGCTGAAAGTGTATTATTCCATTGAGATACCAGAGAAGGAGAGGGAAAGCAAACTCTAGCTTCAGTTTTGACCAGCTCATACAGCTGCCACTGTTGTTTTACAGTAAAATTTGCATTGTAGTTGTTTCCAACAACAACAAAAAATTCTGGGTCTGGGTTTACCCTTTGGTTTCCCTGGCTGTGGCGTGCGCTGCCCATGGTAGTGGTGACTTCAGCTCTGCCTGCTCTCCCTGTGCTTGCAGAGCCAGGTGAGGTGCTGGGATGTGCCCGCTGGCCTGTCTGCACTGTTCTTACTGCTGCTACTGCTGTAGTTGAGCTCTGACTGACCTGCATGGGCACAGCCAGCCCTGGCTGCCCAGAGCTGGGATGTTTTCATTCATGGTGTCATCTAGAGAGTCCTGCTGCAGATAACCTAGCACTGCAAAGGGAGTGCCAGCCTCTGAATAGCTATGATCTCCAGAGGTGAAACGGAGCAACCTTCCTCTGCTCCCAGTTATCCCTCCCAACCAGCAACTGACTGGGACCCTTGTTGGCCACAGCTGTGCTGAATTCCAGTGTCAAGCACTGCTGTGACGGCTGTGCTTCCATGATGATCCCTGCCTTCCCACTGGGCTTAGGACTGGTGACTGGGCAGTGAACTGCCCTGCACACATGTAGTACAAAAATACACCCCTATATCTCATCATCTGCATACAACTGTTTGTAAAACCAAAAGACTAATAGTCACACTATCCAAAACAGAACTACGATAAGTATCAAATGTAAATTACTTCTTGGGATAAATAAATCTTGTGAGTCGCAGGGAGCTCCAACAACAGAGACTATTAAATTCAGAAAGGAACAGGGGTGTAAATGTCATGGCCTTTTAGGGACTGCATGCTTGAAGGAAGATGCCATCACAACATTCTGTCCTTTACCTCTTCTTTTCTCTTAGAGCTTTTCTGAGCCTCAATGCTTATGTGCTTAGCTGAAAGGCAATGCACAAGAACATCATATACTGGGTTTCCCAAACTCAAAAGGCTGTAATGATCTCTGATTATGTTTTGGGGTCACAGGACTTCTTATCTCCTCACCTCAATATATGGCCTGATGAGAGTAGGTGTAACTTCATTTCAAGGGCTTTAACTTTTCTTAGTTTGTTACGGTGCTAAGTATCTTTCAATCTCAGCAATAAATGGAATGTCCAGCACCTTGTGATAACAAATCCCAAACCTACTTCTGTGGAAGTTGGAACTTCGAAATTAATCAGTGTAGGGTTTCATTTATAATTGCATTTTTCATGCACAACTTTCAGTAATCTGCTGATATTTGTAATGATATAAAAGCACTCATAAAGAAACATTCACAGTGTGCAGCTGGATTCCTACACAATCTAAAAAAATCAAAAACTGGAGGCAATTAGTATCTATAAGTATCTGACTTAGATGGATCCAGGCTGTTCTTGGTGGTGCTGAGCAATAGGACAAGAGGCAATGGGCAGAAAATGACACTCAGGAAATTCCACCTGAATATGAGGAAGAACTGCTTTCCTGTGTGGGTGACTGAGCTCTTGAACAGATTGCCCAGAGAGGTTGTGGAGACTCCCTCACTGGAGATTTTTGACCCAATGGCAAAACACTCAGATTTGTGAAGAAGAAAGAAGAAGAACTAACCTACACCCCAAATCCTCCATATTGTTACCTATATATTACTAATATCCCAGAAGCCTAAAACCCAGGGTTCCAACATTCACAGACTGTGTGGATGCAATTCTATGCAATGTGCTGGAGCAGGGAGATTGCAGCAGATGACACACTGTGGTCCATGCCAACCTGACCCATTCTGAGAATCTGTGAAATATCACCTGGGAAAGGCTGGTCACTGGAGAAATGCCTCTCTGCCTGGCTAATCTCTAACCTGTCTACTGGAAATACTCACACTAGGGAAGATAGAGCATCACTAATTGCTGGGCTGCCACTTCACACATGGGCTTGTGGGCACTCCCAATGGTGACTGGAAGCTATAGCTAGGTGTGGGCTTGCCCAATCCTCTGTATTATGGGCACATTCTCTCCAGGCTTGGGTGGGTCTCCTGAAGATCTACACTTGTTGCTAAGCAGTAATTACGTGAATTTGAAGAGACTGGAGGAGAATGGTGATTTAGGTGCTGTACTGAGATAGTGTAACCCTGTAGCTTTCTCATCCCTAAGACAACTGGAAAATACAAAGTGATGGCACAAGCAGCAGGAAACTGGTATTTAGCCCTGTATCAGATCCTGTCCTGGAAGAAAAAGGGCATTTCTAAAGGCATAAACCTTTGCAGGGCCAAGTAGCAAGAAAGTTTCCTCCTCCTGCTCTGCACTAGCCTGGGCCCTGGTGCTAAAAGTAACAAGTGCACTCCAGGGCATGATAGCTCTGAAACCTCCAGCATTTCTTCAGGAAAAGAGGGAGGGCGGCAGAACACACCTTCAGCTTTTACCTTTCTCTGTATGCCTTGATCCACAGGACAAACTGATGGGAAATAGAAGAGTTACCTTAAGAAAACAGCTACTCTTTCTTTCAAAAAGAGAAATATTTATTTACACAATGAATACAACACCGATTCAGTGACAACTGCAACATAACCAACTGTCCCAAAGGTAAAGCCACAGCTTAGGTTGGATGTACAGCTAACATTATCCATGAAACCGTACTGAAGCCAGTGCTAATTTACATGGCTTCATCTTGTATGTGGAAAGAAAACCTAGTGGCAAAGCCACTGGGAAAGAAAGGACAAAAGAAAGTTAGTAACCTTCACTTTGAGGTTTAATTTATAATTGTATATTTATAAATTCAAAAGTTGGAAGTTGGTTTGTCTTTTTTTTTTTTTTTCAGGTTTCTGCCTCAAATTAAAATCAGTTAATGAAGTCCTTCGCTGTGAACACTAGGTCAATTACTGTAAGGATTACATTTGTCTTTAATAAAGTGAATATTACTGCTATTGCTCCTGCTCAAGGATATTCTAATAAATTAAGTCTTGCATCCCAATGAGTTTCAAGTATATTAGAAAATTTTGAATAAATAAAAAACCCAAAAATAAATTTTAATTATGCAGGGATTGTCTGCAAAAAGAATCCAGCTCAGACAGGAAGGTGAATTTAAATACCTGGTGGTTTAAGAAGAACAATTTCCAAAGGGAGTATTAGAAAATTATTCTTTACAGATGCAAAACTCATGGCACCAATTAATTAATGAAGATGGAAATCAGCATAACTTTAGAACAAAAGTAGATAAAAAGCTGCTAAAACACAAGCATCTAAAATAGAAAATCTGATTTTTTTTCTACTTGGTTACACCACAGTAAAGCAGAAACTTGACTTTGGGTTATTGTTGGGGAAGATGAAATAGGAAAGCCTTATAAATATGATCACTTGGCAAAAGATGCCAAGAACATAGAAACTGTGAGCGAGATTGAAATGAAGACAAACTTTGAGATATTAAACCCCAGTTACTGAACAACTAGAAAACAATGGCATGGCCAACTGCAGGTAATCCCTTTTTGATGAAACAATACCCTCTGCTTGCAAGAAGGTCCAAGGGTCAGAGCAGACCCTGCCTATTCAGCAGAGGGCCCAAAAAAGCAGTTTTTAGGGTTTAAAATATAACTCCATATGGTAATGCAATGATTCTTATAGGTTGTATGTAAATGTATAGCTTGTTCTAGATTGGTAAAAGAAAATCAGAATATTCAACACAGAAGATGATTTATTGTATTGTAAATGGCATCCAAGACACTCTTCACTCACTTCTTCTCTTTGCTTTACTCTCGTTACTCTTTACTCTCTGCATCCTTGGCGCTCTCAGCGCTCGCCCTTTCCCTGGGGCTTGGACCCCCTCTCTCTCTGCTCTGACCTGCTTTGGGCTGGGTCTGGCAGCCCCTGGCAGGTCTCTTACACCCACACACTTTAATAATAAACCTCATGCTCTAAGAACTGACTCCAGAGAACTCTCGTGTCTGTCCTGACTCCCCAGGATGAAACAGGACCCCCTGAAAACCTACAGGTTATAAGAACTTCCTGAAGAACAATATTTTCTATTTGCACAATTAAGACTGAAATTAAATATACCTTAGACAAAACCCCCTTAGTTATTGGGAAGTATCAAATCATCACTGAAATAACTGAAGCTGTACTGATAAATCCCAGTAGAGCACCTAAGCCATCCAAGTTTCTGTGCAGAAGAGAACTGCAGTTCTACACCTGCCTATTCTATGGATATTTCAAAATCCATGTGGCTTCACCTGATTATAAAATGAGCCAAATCCGAATTCATCGAACATTCTCCTTGCTAACCTGCCAGTTTCTGTTATCCTTTTCTCTACTTCTCATTTTAAGCCTGATTTCTGCTTTTAATAACAAGTCTGATCATCTCAGCTGAGTTAAATAGCTCAGGGTTTTTTGGTGCAGTAGCTAATCCATCTTTGTTCAGCCATGCAAAAGTATCACCAACAACTACCACAGAACTTACACCTCAGCAACAAGCCAACTGAAGCTGTGTGAGTGGGTAAAGTGCTTCTGAACTCATGTCCATAGGGCATAAATCCAAGCTGGAAAACCCAACCAGACTTCCATCTGAGTGGGAGGAGGCCTGGTTAATTTGATTAGAAAGTGGCTAAGGTGCCCATTCCTGCTACCACTTCTAAAATAACAGCAGGCGAGGGCAAAAAACATGGACATGACACATTTGCAAACAATCTAAAAAGAAGCAGTCCCCAAGTTTACCTGTTCCACAACCTTCCAATGCCTTTACAACAAGGGATGTGGGTTTTCTTATGACTGTTTCTCCAACAATAGAAAATGACTTGATGTCAACTGCTGTTTTTGAATGGCACGGACTGAGCTGGGTGGAGGAGGAAGGAGCCAGCCAAGAGGAAATTTGAGGCTTTTTTGTTTCTCACTGTAAGCAGGTATGCATTGACTGTACTGCTTCCAAAGGCGTATGCTGCAACTCAGCATTAATAATAGCTCACAAAAATGTGGCTAAACCTGTACAATACACAAGATGTAGTCATAGCACCCTGTAGGACAGCACTCATTACAGTTCAACCTCAAGATGTCTAAGTAGTAAATCTTCTGCCCTCTGCAAGTCCACCACATTTACAACCTATTTGTTCCCAAAGTCCTCTGTCTCAGAATGAACCTGTCTAATAAAGGCAGCAAAAATCAGGGTCATAGGGTTTTCCAACTAAATGTTTTTACTGGAAAATTCCATTTCTGAGAACTAAAGTAGTTCTCAAAAATGTAACTGTTAAAGAACAAGGAAACAATACATCCTGAGAAGATACTCAGTGGGCTCTGGTGCTCCTACATCTTGTAATGCTTGCGTTACTTGTGGGTTTTTCAGTCAGATTCCTGCACAGCCTTGCCACGTGGAGTAAAAATCCCTACAGTTCCTGCCACAGAAATAAGGGTCTGGTAACCCTGAGGTTTTATCTTCCCTGAACCTTAGCTTTAGACTCTGCAATATGGAGCTGGAAAGCCTCAAATCCCAGTTAATTCAACCAGAGGTTTCCAGACATATCTGAGAAAGGGTCCCTCCTTTCATTGGATCTTAAAAGCCACGTGGCAGCCATGAAAAGTGAACTTTCAAGCTCAATTTTATTCCTAAACAAAAGATTTTAACGGTTTCCAAAATTTTTTTTGGTTGGTTTGGTTTTTTTTTCTGTTTTCTTTTGTTTTGTTTTTTTTCTTTTGTTCTGCCACTGTAGAACATTTAGAACATTTTTTATTCTATTTGTCCTTACTCAGAATCTTTGGATCCCCCCCAAAATAGGAAAAGTAACCTTTTCACCAGCTTTAATCAAAGTCTGAAACCAGAAAGAAAGAAGGAAAAACTCCCAAACCTGTAGTATGATCCCCTAACTTGGGAAAGCTGTGGAGTGGAATTGCATCATTGGTTACAAAGAACAACACTCAGAATGGTTTTGCACTGGAAACATGGATGAGCAGAAGAGTTACGGTCTTTGTCATCACCATCAGAAAATAAAGAGATGATCCTGTTAGTTATATAAGCTAAAGATTTGTATTCCCTGCTTTGCATTTAAGTGCTTTTTTTTTTTTTAATCTTGGCCATTGAATAAAAAATTAGTCAAGAGGCTTGAGATTATGTGAAAAGAATGAAAAAACAACAGTTTTTTTATTCATTGAAATCTTTCCATTCAACAAACTCAAATTTTGACATTTTTGTCAGATTCGCTAAATTTCTATTTTGGAATATTGTGGAGGAGGAGAAAGTTATCTATGATACAGTTCAGTCTGGTGTCCCAAGAAAATACGGATTACGTTATCATGCTTGTGTGTCTCTGCCTGCCTGTCCTCCTTTGCTCTTCCCACAACCCCAAAAGGTTTTTAATCCAGTTTCGATGAAATGTGTCAGAATATTCTGCAATTCTTACAGTTTCAGCAAAGTAGGCTTGTGAGTAAAGTTGGAAAAGAAACTCTATTAATAGACCATTAGAGCAATGTCTTGGGGTGACTTTATGATGCGGTATCCTCTACTGAAGAACAAATACAAATCTTCTTAAAAACCAGAGTTTCTCATTATGGTCCCACCAGTTACAAAGCAGCTTGTTACCAGTGTTGGGGAATTCAGGTTTCCTGTGTGATGGTCTTCTGGCTGAATGCATAGGGAGAATCCAAAAGTTTTAAAGAAACAAGAAAAAATAGAGCAAAATAGAGACAAGGATAAGGGTCTGAAGAAAGAGTAGGGAAGACAAATATTAAGGAATTGCCTTTGGCTCCTAGCTTAAAGGATGTTGTCTGCCCACATCTGATCACAGTGGAAAAAAAAAAGAAAAATGAAAAGAAGAAAAAGAGTCCAAACTATTGTTATTGAATCTAGAAATCTACTGAGGCTGAATGATCTGTGAGAATTATGGAGCAGTTTAAAGTGCAAAAGGCAGGCCCTGAAAGAGAAGAAAAAGCCTCCTCATCACACAGCACACTGCTCACAGACAGTGATGGAGATCTAGGTTGAAAAGAGCAAGCATGCTTTCAAGGAAATATTCAGAGATAGAACACTGGACCCATTTCATTCTCTTTTTTAATGTATTATGACTGTGTCTAGAAGAATCAGTCATGTTTTGTAAAAACTTTTCACAGATTATTAGTAAATCAGTTATATATCTTCCAGAGGAATGGTCTTAAACTTCCAAGTGCAGCTGGGCTTTGCCGTGAACTAGACAGGGAGGGTGTTGCAATACTGGGATCCCACTAGGAATGGTTGCACTAGGGGCTCATACAGCCTAAGGTAGAGAAGGAATGAAGATCGCACTTGAGAAGGGTTGAAAACAGGTATTTTAAAAAAAACATAGGTAGCACTGCAAGCCTGAGGAAAACGTGGTCCCAAAGCCATTTTAAAATGAAGGAAAAAAAAAAACCAAATCGGAAAAACGATCTTTGAATCATTGACAGAGGAAACAAGTCTTGCTTTGGAGCAGGTCCTGGTGATGCCTTTTCCTGGTCTTAAAATCAACAGTCAAACATGGTTAGAAGGGAAAAAGGGATTTTACCTTGGTATTTATTTTAAGGATCCTTAGGTGCATCATTCAGGTTGAATGCACTCCATTACACACCACAATGGCCACCGCAATCCCCCTCCTCAAAGATCTGCTATCACATTATAGGTCTTACTAATGAGCATATCTATCAAAGATTCCCCAGTGAGAGGCTCAAATGAGTCCCCCTCCCCAAGGAACCTTCACCTGGATGATTATATCTTAGTTTACAAAATGTGTTCTGGAGAGGACCCTGTGGTCTGGGGCACACTGATCCCTAACTATGAAGCTTCTAAGATGTTTTAGTCTCCTAGCTTGACAAACAAGCCTAAGAATGTAGGCAGAAAGCACCAAGAATACAGAAATTGTAAAAAGGTATAACAGGGGTATAAAAGAAAAGAGAAAAATCATCATGGCATCACTGGTGAGTTCCCACCACGCCATTTTCTCTTCAAAACAAAACTCTCCATTGTAAGTAGCTCTTAGCCAGGTTTGCTGCCTGGGTGTACCAATCAGTGGGATTAGAGGATTGGAACAGAGCCAAGTGACAGTGTGATTCCCTGTGCAAGGCAACATAAACAGCCAGGGTGTACTGAGCGCTCTGTAGCAATGGCCCCATGACAGTATTCCTTCGTAGTAAGCAAAAGCAGGATAAACTGGTCTGCAATTACCAAGAGGGTTAATTCACTCCTTTTAACATAAACATAGATCTAAAATGAGATTATATTACATCAGAAACGAGGCAAAGTTTGAAGATATTTGTTGAAAATTGGCCTAATGGCTCTTTTGTCATTGTAATTCATGCCTTTCACCTTGCTAATATCCAGCAATTGCAAATTGGCATACTACCAGAAAATGCAAGTAGTATCTTTCACCTGTCCTGTTTGCTTTATCTACCCTTTCCTCTTCTTTCCTATGTACTTTTCAGACACAATGGACTTTCCTTTAAAGCTGCTAGTCATTTCCAATTTGTAACCACTGTAACCAGCTGCCTGTCATTTATTTTTAAAACATAAACCTTTTTATTTTTTTTTTGCTAAGCTAATGACATCAAAACACCTGCACAATTCTGGGCATTTTACAGCCCCTGGCTGACAGCAGATTACACCAAAAAATGCCACGATTCCTTAGTGGTCCTGTACCGACCCAGGACACGTGGCCTTCAAGTGTTTTGTTGAGGACAAAAAAGAAACTCATGAGGACTATTTCTGGAGGTACTAGACATTATCAAAGCTTTTGTAAAGCTGGCACAGAGCCAGCACCCTGACCCTGTCTTTGCAGAGACTCAGAAGGGAGCCCAAGACACGAGCTGGTCTGCCCACATACGGAGCACCATACAAGGGGTCTCCAGCCAGGAGCACCTCCCCTGTGGGATGTGGAGAGCACATGGTGGGCAGGAGGTGCAGTGCTGTGGGGTGAAACCCTGCAGAGTTGAGGAAGGAAGGCAGCACAGGCTGTTTTGAAGGTGGTGTTGCTGAGCTGGGCTGGGCCCCAGCTGCCTGCCTCGCCTGGTCCCCTCCCACAGCAGAGAACCCACAGCCCTGCAGAAGCTGTTATCATCCACTACCACCAATTACTTGCAGATATTCCCCTCCCTTTAGTCCTCCACCAGAGCTGTCTGGTGGCTCAGATTCAGGAAAATCACTACACCCATCTTGGACACAGTAGACACATCTTTCAGTGGCACTAGAAGCGAGGAAGGAATTTGCCATGCCCTTATAAAGGCAAACTTTCCATGTATGCAGAGTCGCATGGAATGCAGGGTTAGGAATTGCCCTGTTTCAGTTAACACAGCCAGGCTATGCTGACTCTGTGCCCTGAGGGTGATGGTAACATCTCCTATACCTATATCTCTTTATATTCTATAATTTGTCATTTATTGAGTATTTATTTCCAGAAGAACCATCAGTACTAACCAGACCAGAGAGGAGAGGAGTCCTCTCTGCCAGGAAGCTTCTCCTCTCAAGATTCCAGTTTCATGAATCAGATTTCTGTTTAACTCATTTTATCTGGCACAAAACACAGCGGATTCATTCCATGCAGAGAAGTAACAGCAGAAAATGATGCAGGCATGTTTTGGGGGGCATAAGCTGGTACATGAAGGGAAGAAGCTAGTGTATCAAATCCAATCTGATAATGGTCTTTTTTTCAAGCACACAGGACTTGCCAAGTAGGTGCACTCTGCTGTCAGTCTTTAGCTTTCTTTCTCTTCCTTATCACTCTGTTAGGAATCAAAACTCATGTTTTGTAAACACCAACACAGGAAAGAACTGTGGCTGTGGGGGCAGCAGGAAGAATTTGCAAGAGTTTCGTTAAAGTGCTGACATGCTCTCAGCAGATATAGGGGTGTACCTGATTCAAACAATGTCTTACAGATCTGTTTTCCTCCCATCTAAGCAAGATTTAATCTGTTAGAAGGTTTGGTGGACATCTTTAAAAAATATGTGGTATGAAAATACCAAAATTTGAGTCTGAGATTTAAATGCAGCCTTGCCTTTCCACTGACATGGTGTCATGCTGTTTACTTACTCATCACAGTAACCAGCCTGGTGCATTTTTCCAGGTTTTCAGTATTAGATTATCTGAGGACATAAAATCAAGTTGGCAGAATGAGTCAGCTGATATATTATTGCCTAGTAAAAAAAAAAAGAAAAGCACAGGAATGTCATTATATCTGCCTACAAAGAACCACATGTACCTATGAGGTTGTAAAGACAATAAGCATGAACTCGATTATTGCTAATATGCTCTGCTTCATGTCTCAGATATTTCTTTTATATAATTTTTTGTTAATATGCTAGGGTTGACAAAATACTTCAGAGAAATTAAACTGATGAATACTGTTTCACTGGTCTCATTAAACATTCAAGCAATACCACAATAGCAATAAAAGTTATTGTTAAAAAAACAAACAGTTCCAGCTTAATGGTATCAAATACAATAAACAAAATGGCATATTAACTCCAGTGTTAATAGAGGTACACTTCAGACTGCTAAAATGATTTTTTTTCTGTTTTGGACATCACACCTAATTCTCTCTTTTGTAAAGCTGAAAAATAGTATTTCTCTTTACACATAAATTTATATATTCCCAGCTAGATCTGGGATAGATGATGGCTGTGTGGCAGCTGCTCCTGATGCCAAACCTTTGCACAGCAGAAAAAACCCCAGCAGCAAAGCAAATGACGGTGGAATTCAATTAACAGTCCATTTGGAAGCTGGAAAACTTGTGTACTCTGCCACTGGGAGCCTGTACATTCTCCCAGTCTTTTTCCTGATATGCCTGTGGTATAGCACCTTGCTAGCTCTCCACAAGTTTTTCCACAGGTCCAGTCTGGCCAAGGGAACAGATATGGTGGCCTCACTTTTCTCCCAAGGAGTGCTTCTCTGCATGCTGTCCTGTGGGACAGGTGAGCTCAAGCTACAGACAGTCCTTCAGGGAGACACTTAGGGAGAAACCTGCTCATCCTTCTCCTGCATTGGCCAGGACACTGTAGGTATAAATACCATAATACCAGTGGGGTTCTTCAGGAAGAGTTGGAGGGAATCACACCAGCCAGGTGATCTGAGTAAAACTGCCAGACTGATGGAAAGCATTACGTGAGCTTCCCCAGGTAACAAAGACCATATTTCCACACAGCTGTGGATTGAGCCCTTGCAGCCTTCAGCTGAGTCCACAGGCAGTGGGAAGGCCTGGCACACTTCCCCACCAGGAGGACTTTGGATGTAAAAGGCATCTGTGGAAGGCTGACCCTGACTAGAAACCAAGTGCTCGTTAAAGCCAATGAGTCCCTCCCACAGGATGCAGTCCTTCAGGAACAGGCTGCTCCACTGTCGGTCCCCCATGGGTCACAAGTCCTGACAGCAAACCTGCTGCCATGTGGACTCTTCACGGGGCCACGGATCCTGCCAGGAGCCTGCTCCAACATGGTCTTCCTATGGGGTCCTTCAGGTACCTCCACCTGCTCTGGTGTGGGGTCCTCCCTGCACTTCAGGTGGATCTGTGCTCCTCCACGGGCTGCAGAGGCACAGCTGCCTCACCATGGGCTGCAGGGGAACCATGGGCCTGGAGTACCTCCTGCTCCTCTTTATCCACTGACCCTGGGTCCTTAGGGCTGTTCTTCTCACATATTCTCACTCCTCTCTCTGGCTGCAGTTGGTTTTGTGCAGTAAGTTTTCCCCCTTCACAAATATGTTATCTCAAAAGTCCTGCCATTGTTGCTGATGGGCTCAGCCTTGGCCAGCAGCAGGTCCATTTTGGAGGAGCTGGCACTGCTTCCATGAAACAGGGGGGAAGTTTCTAGCAACTTCTCACAGAATCCCTGCCTGTAGCCCTGTCTCCATCTACCAAAACTTCACCACACAAACCCAATACAGCCTCCCCAGGGGAAGGGCAGATATCTACACAGGTGGCTCATCCAAGGTCTTCTCCTCATATGGTCAGGAGCAGAGCCCTCTCTGATCATCGGTGAGGGGAAGCTGGTATTGCAGAGGAAGAAAAAGCTAATGTGGAAGCAGCAAGGAAAAGCTGCAAACTATGATACTGAGGTGTGGAAGGAACACAGCTTGCCTGAGCCCTCTCTCAACGTACAAACAAATGCCACAGGCAAAATCCAAAATGGCAGAGCAGAACCCCAGTTTCCAGAGGCTTTTCTGTCACAGAAGCCATGACCAGTAGCTATTAAAAAGCCTTGATGGTCAATAGCTTCCTGTCAGCTCAGATAGTTACAAAACAAGAGGGTTGCAGATACTGCCAGCCTGTCCTGTGTCATGGCCATGGTGGCTGTCACTCAGCACGCCTGGGGAATGCCACAGCTCCAGAGGAGCAGGGGTCTCTCACTGCTCTTGAGGGTGATCTCCATGTTTAGGACAGAACCTTCCTACAGCAACATGCTTTTTTTCTTCCCCCTGGATAATTTCTCTAGTGAAGCCTAGCAAAATTGCCCAGTATTGCTTTCTCTGAGCATGAACTGCTTGTAGGATGGTTGACTAACTCCTTCCTGCAGCACTGTGGTGGGAGGAAAAGGCATGCCCTCTTTAATTTGATAAGTAAAGTAAAACTGAATTACAATGAAAATTATTCATAAAGAAAGGTGGTTGTTATCTTTTTTTTCAGGAAAGAAGAAAAATCCAAGTAAGAATAGTGTCCCAAATAGTTCTGATAAACTTCAAAACTTCCACGCAAAGAAAAGGAGTTATTGGAAAACATTTCTGAGGCCAGAGCGAATTCTGTATTTATTAACAGGCAAAGTTCAAAAGATTAAACATACAGAGTCTTTGATATTTCATCTTGCAAAAGAATAATCCTGATAAGAAAAATGTTTGGCAAGAGCACCCTCACTGTTGAACACATGATGGTTACTCTGGAAGAGGGAACAAGATCTATCTTGTTGAAATGGCACTGCAAATGCAGAAGAAAAGCAGGTTTTACTGAACACTGGTTCTAGACACTTCTTGGACTACCTCTGACACAGCACCAGTGGGAGGAATGAAAATAGAAAAGCCATCTTGTTTGTGCCATTTATTTTTCCTCTTTCTTGTTCCTGCTGGTTTTAACATTGGGAAGGGATTCTCCAGGGGGATCGTGAGGCCATTTGTCTCTGAATAACGACAACAACAGGCAGCTCAGTGAAAAGCCACACTGGGGGAAAAGAAATCCAAACCACAAGCCATCAAGGTGAGTGAATATTTCCGCCCTTGGTTCTGCAAGGGATTGACTATTAATAAAGGTTTAACTAATCTCTGCTTTGCCTGTATGACTGAAATATTAATAATGGCCATACTTCCTGTAGATCTGTTGTATTTCCTCCACGGCAAGTCTGCAATAGTGAATACAGCTCCAGGCTGTTTCTGTATTACTGAAACTCACATCATTGTGCATTTCTGACCCTTTTTCTCCATTATTACTAAAAAAAGAGGAAAACGTGGTTTTTTGCACTCAGATTCTGCTGTCATTCTCCATCATCACTATATATTATTTGCCTCCTCATTATCTCATCCACAACAGTAAAAGTACAGAATGAAGCACCGAGAAAAAGCCTGGAGCTATCTTAGAATCCCTGATATCACAAGAATTACCTAACTAGCCAACTTCCCTTTGCAATCAGATTTTGATATGATACCATGGCTGGAAATCTGTAAAGTGTTTTTAGTTCTGACTTACTTCTGCCTTTGTCTTGTTTACTTATTTTGGTCATCTATAGAAGCTTTGAGTTTTATTTGCTTTAGTTTGATTTCACAAATATTCTTATTCAAGTTTTAGGTTGTGTGAATGTCTGAGGTTTCTGGAACAGACTAAACCTTGGTTTTCAGGACAACCCACAACTTCTGATGCTACATTAAAAGCCTTTTAGCCACAACCCATAAAACATTCCTCAGTATGGAAAAGTTTTAGTGATAGCCTTTTTTTCGCTCCTGGTTGGGAGGTACCTCAAATTTCAGGACAACTTAATTTCTAGCCTAATAAAGGCTCCTAGTGCTATTAGCTCTAGCCCAGCTTCTTACCTGTGTCTCCTCAGTGTGGGAAGGAGGGCAGAGAAGGTGAGCATCCATTATGTTCTTAACAACACCGAAGGAGCTGCGGGGACTTCAGTCACAGGTGTCTTGGAAACAGGCCAGTGACTGTGTGTGGAAGCCAAGTGAAATGCATATGGTGGTCGTGGTATTTTGAACTGTTGTGATCTCATAACATGACACCAAATTAAAAAAAACCAACCAAACAAACAAACCCCCAAACTACATCAGATTTGACCTTTTCCAGTTCTGGACAAAACATATGATCAAGGACGATTTTGGCTTTCATCTCTCTTCCATTAACATGTACCTCCCTAGCAAATATTTTATGAAACCCATTGGTTTTTGTGCAGCAAAAACAAATGTTAAAAGAAACCAATCTAAAGGAAATAGTTTGGCTTTTGGATTGTTAGGCCTTTTGGTTACGTTTTTTTCCTTTATCTTTTTTTTTTT
>VXAC01004647.1:194163-260969 GCA_013399225.1 Rhipidura dahli | reverse complement strand
TTTTTTTTTTTTTTTTTGATCTCCACTTTATTCTTTTGTCCAGAAATTACAAAATTGGTTCCTGACTTGGAATTCAATTATTTATGACAATAAATCAGCTGACTTCACTGCTGCAGTGCCATCCAAAATGACCTTGTAATCTGGAAAAAAATAATTGTTCTGAGGAGAAAGGGAGCAATGGACATTTCCCAGGCTTTTTTGACCTTCTGAGCAAGAATTGGAGCTTGCCTAGTGGTTTAGATGCTAATCTATCTACCCAGTGTGTGGGTGTGCTCTGAGTCACAGCCAACATGTGCACTCACTTCTAAAACAGGGCTTCCTAAATATTTTTGTAAGGGTAGCTTTTGTTTAACTTTCATTTGGCAGAGTCCCACATTGGGAACGGTCAAAAGCTCAGGAAGGAGCATATGTTGTGTGTAGATCTGCTAAGGACAACTTTGAAAGTTTTCAATTCTTTTTCTCTCAAATTGAAGAAGAAAAGCCTCACCCTTCCCCTTAACATGATTCTAGATATTGCTTTTTTCTCACCCACTTGCCAGAAAACCACAGCTGTCAGACTTCAAGTGTGCAACAACTATCTGTCCACAGTGAAGATAAATATCTTTTTGTCTGGGGGATTTTTTTTGTGTTGTTGGGGGTTTTTTGTTTGTTTTGTTGTTTAGGTTTTTTTAGTGTTTTGTTGGGTTTTTTTGTGTATTTGTTGTATTTACTTTTTTAACCAAATCCCAGTTACGAAAACTCAAGGGGCATTCTGCTGAGGATGTTCCAGGCAACTGTAACCATGCAAGTCAGCACACAGGACACAGTGGCCATATATAGGCAGCGGGTACCATAAAGGTTTTTGCAAGAAGTATTTTTTTGATATTGTTCTCCCTATTACATAACAGGGAATGGGGATAATGAACATGTTTCAGTCAAAGCATCACAGGTGTTACAAATTGCTTTCTCTCTTGGAGGCTCTGTTATTAACCCAGTTACTGCTGGTAATAATAGCTGCTGCTCTGCAAATAAGCCTGAAAAATGCACTGGGGCCAGATTCAATAAAGGGCTTAGGTGACTCAGCGTTAAATTGATGTAATACCTCGTATTTAAGATCTCAGGCCTTTGAGCAGAGTCTGAATCCTGAGCAATAGATCTATAAAGTGCACAAAGAGTGTTAGGTGCTTGCAATAACAACCCCAAGCAGCTTAGCATGTACCTGCTTAGACCTAGCCAATAAAGCTGGCTGGGTGGGGAGAGAAACCTTAAAACCCACTTCTCAGACCTGCAAGGAGATGCTTGCATTTTGTTGGGATCTGCAAACTGGATCCCTTCCAAAATATAACTTTTTGGGCTTTTCCCCCCCTTTATTTATTTTCCTTTTTTTCCTTCCCTTCAGAGAATCGTGCAGGCCTTATGCTTTTTAACTTTCCCTCTTTGCCACAGTTGCCACACACTCATAGAAGACCCTGCTGCTAAAGCAGTGACCTGGGAATTGGATGTCCTAAGTTTGGTTCCCTGCTTTGGTTGCGTGAGAAGGGGGTTTCATTTCCTGCCCACCCTCCTCCCCCCCGAGCTGATGGCCTTAGCAGCCCTAAAGTAGGTCAGCATGAGTGGGCTGGAGGGACGTGCTCCTCATCCTCCATCTGCAACTCTGCAGGAAACATTTCAAGATACACTGGTCCATAAAGAGAAAGAGCATATTAGGCAACCAAGTCATGTCTCCTCATGCTCAGAACACTCACCTGGCATGAGGGCATCCAGATTTCTGGCCCTTGTCTCTGTCTGGTTTTCTGTGTTTTAACCCCTGGTGGCTGTATAGGAATGACACGAAAAAGAAGTCCCAGCAGGGAAACTAAAACTCAGGCCCGTCCAGCTCTGTGTGGAGTGAGTAACCAGCACCAGGCAGGTGGCGTGGTTGAGGAGGGACTGCCTGTTGCCAGAGTAGCTTGGCATGGCTTTCTCTTAAGGGACTGAAAAGATTTGAACATTCCCTATTCAAACAGGCAATGAAAATCTCCAAGTCCTCTGAAGTAAATACTCAGTCTGCTATGCAGTGCTCGGGCAGGGGAGAGGAATTTTGCACTTTGGCAGCAAAAAGCAGGAGTCACTGCACATAATAAGGTGAGAAATATGTCCCTGAAAGCTGAGTATGCTTAGGGTACACTTGTGGGACCAATTTTCCCCACAATAGTCTTAGTGATAGGTACAAAGTGACCCTTGAATTACTCACTCAATCCACTAGGACTGGGACATTTCAGGACATGTAAACTTCAAGATCTTGGTAAACTGAAGAGCAAATAAGTTTTTCAGCTTAATCACCACCAGCTTTGTTGGGATTTTAGTCTTAAATGTCTCAGCCGGGCCAAGTCCCAGGTCAGGAAAATAGCGTCAAAATGGATTTGACACCTCTCTCCTTTTAAATGAGCAGCAAGGGATAGAGTGTCCTGCAGACTGCAGTGCTCCAAACTCCATCCTTCTGGTAGGAAACCCCATGCAAAATTTTGTTCTCAGTTACCTCATTACAACTTTGACAGCATAACTGGGCCAAAAATATGATAGCAGGATTGGGTTATGAGGGTTTTCTTGTTTTGTTTCGGTGTTTTGCTTTTTGTTATATTTTGTTGTTTGGGGTTTTTTTTGTTGTTGGTGGTGGTGGTGGTTGGTTGGTTGGTTTGTTTGTTTGGGGGCGTTGTTTTTTTGTTTTATTTTCATGGGCAAGGTTATGCTATGGTATGGTGAGAAATACAAGTAGACCCTTCACTACCAATAGCTCCGTGTGGCCAATGCAGTAGAGCCTTGGGAGCCCAGTACAGCAGAAACCTCGCAGATGTGATTGAAAAAAAACCTCAAGGGAGTCAGAAACCTTCCCAGACCCAGGACTACAGTGGGCCATAGATGTGACCTGCCTGCTGAGCGATGCCGCAGATGTGTTCTGAGTCCATTTTAAACCTCCTTCTGCTGCTTTCTCCCCGAACACTGTTTCCCTTCCTTGCAAAGTGAGCCCAGGCCAGCCGCCCACTGTCCCTCAGAGCCCATCTTCCTGCTCGGGGAGCTGAATGCCTCCAGCTGCTGGGAGCATTCCCGCCCGCGTTACCACAGCAGCACAAACAGCAAAACATTAAACACAAGGATGCTGTGCAGGCAAAGTCCCTGCATCCTCAGGGCTCCTGAGCAGCCTTTATGCAGCTGCCAGGCCCCTGGAGGAGCCTGCAGAGTCCTGGTGTTTGCTCCATCTCCTTTTCCAGCTAGTCCTGGCATTTTTCTGGGACAACGAAGGTAACCTGTGCAAAATGAGTAGTCAGCACTGGTTACACCAGCTTTATGCAGAGAAACTTTTTAGTGGCCAGACTACTCAGAAGGAACGTAACTTAAACTGTTTCCCCAAATATACTTCTCTGTAACCTTTGACAGGTGCATTTGTCCTTCTTATATGTCTGCCTGGCCTCCACCCTTGCATTGCATAAGCCCTTCTTCCAAAGATAAGTCAACACAGAGGAATTCACATGGAAGTATCTTTCAGTGGCTCTGAGTGGAGAAGCATGTGAATAGCATTTGTATTACTTTTGGCTTGTTTTGAGTTTATTTTTTCTTCCTTTGGACATTTCTGATCTTCAGAGAAAGTCAGGAGTGATACAGACTTCATTTCCTATTAGCTGGCTACAGCTATAGATTGGATTGACATACACTGATGTGTTAATTTGGCAAGATATCAAAAAATCAGAGCCGAAAAAGCTGACAGGCAGCGCAGTTCCCTGGAAAACAGATTTCCTGAAATAAATCTTTTGTTTTGACAGTGTGACAGCTCTGTTCAAGAACTGTATCTGTATTGGAACAGTATATTTTGATTTCTCCAAGACATGCAATTTAACTGTGCATGACATTTTGATTTAAAATGTGCATTTACTGGAACTTAGAGAAAGTGTGCTGGATGGATTAGAAATTGATTCCCCATTAGGTTTTAAAAAGGTAGCTGGACATCAGGAGATAACCAGGGCTGTTTGTCTTGTGATCCACCTGAGACCAGTTCTTAGTCTGACATGATTTAATGTGTTAATCCACAATCCAAACAAGACAAAAGGAAACAAGCCTTTACTGGCAAATTTGAGAAGGGATTACAAAAGTGATATTGTTAACAGGGAATCACCCCACTTTGAGGATGATAATTCATTTAAAAGCCTAAGTCTAAAGAATGTATTCTGACATGATAAAAGAAAACATTTGGATTTGAAAATTTTAAAAACCTGAAAATAAAAAAATTAGACTGAGAAGGAGCAAGTGTCTGGGAAAACTGTTTCAGATAAATACTTTTAAAATACTCCTCCTAGGCAACCACCACATTTTTGTCTTCCCAAGGCAGAGAGAGAACAGGTATCTCCCACATCTCATCAGCACACACATAATATCACAGTGCTGCTCTTAGACAGCAAGAATGAAAAATATCAATTTTATAATGCTTTTGTCAAATCTGAAATCTAAGTAAGCCACCCTGAATTAGTGTTTGACATTTCAAAGCTGAGAAACAGTCATCAAAATCAAGCAAACAAATGAAAAAACTAACTCTCACCACAAACAAATTTTGGTTGAAATATCTTTGGTTGATTTTAACATAAAGGCGATTTGCTTTTGGAATAATTGAAAAAAAAAATAGCTAATAACTGGGTGAGAGAAAATTAAAGTACAAGCACAAAAGCACTGGCGGTTTTTTGAGGGTTTTTTTGTTTGTTTCTTGGGGAGTTTTTGTTTCTTTTGGTTTGTTTTTTGTGGTTGGTTGGTGGGTTGTTTTTTTTAGTTTTTTAATAAAATTTAGACCACTGTATTTTTGTCATATGCTCTTCTAGAGTTTAAAAAAAAAAAATCTATATTTGGTCTTTGGAAATGTACAAATATCATCTAAAGAAGAAGCCTAACATAAGATATTCAAAATACATGAAAAAACATGAAACCATTATTAAAATAACTAATAACACAAAAGCAGAAGAGCAAAAACATAGTTTCTGTTATTTTCCTTGAAAATTTACATCTGCAAGCAGCTATTTGGGAATAACTAGGACCATGTCACATAGCTTAAAAGCCTGCTTATCACTTTCTAGGAGGAACTACATATTTGATACACTTTTTGCTTGCTGAGTAAAATCCATTGTAATGGCCAATTTACTATTTTTTCCTTTGAAAGCTCTCTCTGCCAAGAGAATTACTAATGGCTTCAACAAAGTTTGCTCCAAATACCTGGTGAAATTGGGCTACAGACCACCAAAAACCCCAGCTCATATTCACAAGGGAAGAGAAAGTATTCACCTGTAGACTGAATAACCTGGTCTACAGCACTAGACCATCACGGTTCTATGAAAAACACGTCCCATAACTAACCACGAGCTAATTTTTCACTGTTGTGATCATCCTGGTGTGTCTTGGAGGTCAAAAAAAAAAAAAAAACCAAAAAAAACAAACCCACGAAAAACCAAACCCCAAACATCTCAGTTTTTCCTTGAAAGACTTTTAGTGAGACAAATGGCATTAAGCTGAAGGCACATGGAAATGAGTTGTCACAGACAGCTAGACCTTTGGTTCAGGTGTAAAGTTTTGAGTTTCTTGTTGACTCCACACAGCAACAGGTAGCAAACCAACAGCTGTCAGCAAATAGGTGCACACTTCCAAAGATATACCATGCTCGTTTTGCTTAGCAGAAAAAATTCCTTGAAAGATTTAGGTATTTATTTATAAGCAAAAATCTACAGCGGATTGGCCTCTTGGCTCAGTCCAATAAACCCCTTAATTTTGAGCTGAAAAGCATCACCCACTGAGAAATAATTTGACCCTTTACAGCTAGGATGGGCCCATTCAGTGCTCTATTGGTCTTTTTAACCTGTCAGGTACACACCCTACCTGTTCTGGGCAAAAGCTGGCAACTGTAAATGAATTGAGGCTGGTCCTGCACATAAATCCTTTCTTAAGCCCATGGGGTAACTCAGTTGGCTTCAGGGGGGCACTGCTGATTCATGCCACCAGGAAGGGGTAATTAGTGGACCCAGCTCATCCATCCTGAGGTATTACATGGCTTCCTTCCTCCTATGGATTTAGTTCCTTTGGGCTTGATTTGATTTCTCTGTGCAATTTTTTCAGCCCCTACAGTGCCATATGTCACATTTCTGTGAATTTGACAGCCAAACTGAGACTAAAAAATCTCTCTCTCTCGCACACGCACATGCAAACACAGTGACACACAGTAAAAAATTACATTTCACATACAAAACTAAGCAATTCGAGAGGTCCCAGTGATCTTTTATGTCTTCCATTAAAGGAAATTGGATAATTTTAACCCCCAGTGATTCCCATTTTCTATTTAACATTAAAGCGAACATCAGAAAGAAAAAAAACCTATCACTTATATTGCTGAGGTTACAGCAAAGCTAAAAACAAGGTATTGTCATCCTGCTTTTTAAAAACCTTTAGTAGGACACTAGGCAGCAGAAAGGAAAATATGGTTTGGTTGGGTTTTTTTAATAGCACAGATATTTTAACTCCAGATTTCATTTAAGCTCTGTTACAGTCTGTTGCTTATGAGCTTCTAAGTCAGCTCAACAGGACACGGTGGTAAGGATGATTTTTATCTCTCTCTTGCCTTTTGCATATACAAAGCAGGGAGTGGAAAACAAGAGAAAACTGAAAACATCTCTCCACAGGTAAACTGCATCTTTGCTGACATCCCGATAACAAACACAAAGCCCTGGACAAAGTGATATTTTTACACACAGAACAAAGACAATCCTTCAATCTCGATTAAGTTTTAAATAACCTCCTCATGAATTTGCCAAAGCAAGCTAGGCCATTCAAAAAGCAATATTTCTTGAGTTGAAAGGGAGAAGGAGGTTTTTTTTGCACTGATTTTTTTTCTGGCAGTGCACTGAAGTGGCTTCAGGACATACCAGTTCCATTTCTACATTTGCTTAATATTTTGTTCAGACATGTCCAGTCCAAACTTAGTTACCCGACTTCATTGTAGTCAGCTACATTTCTACCTTTCTGTCATACTTGTCTTTGGCACGCTGGAAATCTGACTTGGGTTTTTGTTAGTCTTTTGAAACATTCCCAGGCATTTTAAAAGCCAGTATGCACAGACTTTTTTTGGTTTGTTGCCTGTCTTATATTTTCTGGTAAAAAAACCCAAAATTTCTGGTTCGCAAAGAAGTTCAGTGAGAGTGTGCTTTCAAGAAGGAGGGATGAATTTGGATATATTCCCACTGTACCCTAATCTCAGTTGACCTTTGGATAAAATATCAGAAAGCATGCTGGTATCTTAGGAAAAAGAGGTATTGCATTGTTAAAAAAACGTGAAACCATTTAATCACACCATGTCTTTCTTGAAAATGCTTTCTTTGCACTCCAGTTTGCTCCTTAAGTTACTAAAGCAAAGCTCATTGTTCACATTCTCTACCACACAAGCAGCTCCACACCACAGCACTTTGCAAATACAAGCAGAAAGTCAAAGATTAAAGTAAGTTTCTTCAAGAGGCTTTTATATCAGAGCTGTGCATACCAGCATCCTTTCTTTTGCTTGAAAGCACGCTAATCGTATTTCAATTGCACGCTTACAATATAAAGTTAATAGCTTCCTTATTTCCTTATTTTAACATTTCCCCTCTACTCCCTCAGTCTTTTCATTATACAACCTAGATAATTCCTTTCATTTCCTTCCTCCAGTGTCCTGTTTTCATTTCTTATACAAAATCACATTTGGTCACTTACACTTTTCTTGAGGATAAGCACACGACAGCAGCATCTCTTGCTCCACCATGGTGCTCTCTGTTGCAGAGGTCAGTGGTCCTTGGAATAGCGCTTTAAGAAAATATTTTGGAAAGCTGAGCTCACTCATGCAGGCTTCTGATCTTCTCCAGTACTCTTGGCTTCTGTGTGCTGTCACATGTTATCCTCCCTCCTGAGAAACCTGTGAAACGAGTCTGGCAACACACAACTTGTGTGTCAGAAGAGTTTTAATTGATTCATTGCAACAGGTACCCACCCTCATTAAAAAAAAAGCTGTTGAAAGGAGTAGTCTCTTAGCGCCTCATTTGAAATTACAGAACCAGCCCAATGTCACAGCTGGTGCACTTTAAAGGGAAACTATTTGCTGGGTTTGTGAATACACAGGAAATAATTTCAAATCAATCTTAACATGCCAAATAAACCACAAATAGCGGTAGAGTTCTGATGCTTCTGTGCTGTGGGAGAGCAGGAATCCTTCTGCTGTGCAACGAGGTGGGGAGGGCTGCCTCTGCATCTCTCCAAGGCACGATGTCCTGTGGGACAAGGCAGCTCCACCTTGCTCTACAGAAGCCTCTGTCTCCATGATCAGCCACTCTGACTGCTACTGAAAGGGAAAAATTGTGTGTGTCTGGTTTCTGAGGAATGCATCCCCAGGAAGGTGAGGTTATCAGTGCCTCAGTGCTTGCAGGGAGGATTCCTCCATCCAGCAGCTATGGAGGTTGCTCTGCCTTTCAGCAGCTCCTGTGTACCCACCCCAAGGTTCAGTGAGGAGACCCCAGCACTGCAAGCCCCTCTCACTTCAGCTCAGTTGCCATTTACCATCACCCCTGTGACCAAGAAGGATTGCAGGTGGACACAGAGCCTGATCCTGTATCAGCTTCACATCAGGGTGCATCTTGTAGTACTCCCACAGCAGTTCCCTACTGCTTTTACAAGCCGGTGATACCATCTCCAAGTGAGGCTGTGGTTAGCAAGGAAGCAAAAAGAGGACACATGGGATTTATGCCTGACTCTGTCTCTAATTTGTCCTGTCACCTTGGGCAAATTGCTTTACCTCTTGGTGTTTCTGTTTCCCCATCTCGACCACGTGCATAATTACAGTTCACTTTCTTTGGGAAATGCTTTGAAATCTCTTTACAAAATGCAGCATGAAAGAGGAAGCTATCATTATTGTACACTTGTAAAATATTGGGATGTGGCAGACAATAAACAATAAGCATATGGGATTTTATGCATATGAAGTGTTTTAAGACCTTGACTGTATTGTAATAATGATTTTTAAAAAGAGCTACTCCTACAGAATTTGGCAAAAGCTCAGATTCTGTTTTCACAGTGGAATGATGAGAGAAAAATCTAAATCAATTCTCACTTCTAGGAACACTACGCCCTCCTGGAAATAGCAAGTCCACCAGAGGTTCCTCAGTGGAAAATGATATAATAAGGCAATTTCCTGCTTTTCTCTCACCTAGGTTAATAAAATCTCTCATTTTACAGCCTGTGAGAACTTACATTATAGTCAATAGGTCTAAATCCTCACCTTCATTTTCTTTCTCTCTCTTTGAAAACTGAAGTTCACCAAAGCTCACAAAGATCGGTTTTGCTTCAGTTTATTCCTGTGCAGGAAAGATTGAACAGATTTATGAAAAGTTCTATTTTCCACAGGTTGACTTCACTCATATGGAAGCCTTGTACTTCTTTTAATACTTCAGTGAACAAAATGAAAGAGGCACCCAGAGAAGTTGTGGATGTTCCATCACTGTAAGTGTCCAGGGTCACACTGGTCCATACTTTAAGGAACCTGGTCTAGTGAAAAATTTGCCTGCCCATGGCAGAGGGCTTGGATTAGATGATCTTCAAAGGTCTCTTCCAGCCCAAACTATTTTGTGGTTCTGTGCATGTATTCATCCACTTGCAGTGCTGCCCATTGAGAAGCCTTCCTCAACAAGGAGGATTGTAAAGGGCACAACTGTGAACTAATTTTCCTCCGGAGTTTGAGCAAATAATTTTTCACCTGCTCTATTTGGGAAGACATCTGTAGCTGGGCTGTGAGAAGAGCAGGAGGATCTGCCTTGGCTTTCCTGCTTGTGCTTCTGCTGCCATAATCCATGTACCTTCACTGTGAGGCTGAAGGCATCTCAAATGATGGCAACATTCATGAGATGATACACTGAGGACTCCTATAAACTTGAAAAGTAAAACAAATTTTCAAAAGCTTTCAGGAATTACATTGTTTGTGTCATCTGTGAAGAAGCAAAATTAGTGCTTTTTCCCTCTGCATCCTCTTTCTGTAGGACATTTCTCAATAGACATTTATTTATCCACTGTCCTGCTTAGACTAATATCTATAGCATGGGTCATAGCTCAGAGATTAAGCTGGGCAACACTGAACTGAAGATAAGTAGGTGTGGAGAAGTAGCTTTTTGTGAGATGTCTCCTGATTGCACATTAGTACTGACACATTCTGAAAGCTTACCTGAGTCTTGAAGCATAATTCTCTACATGACTTAACATGGCCAGCCAGCATTATTACAGACCAGGATAATAATGCATATAATAAATGCATAACCTACTTGCTTCTTACTCCATAATCCACTAATTTCAGAGTCGTGTTCTAGGATGTCCTAAGGTTACTGCACTGACAATTTCTAGTATGAGGTGAATCACTTAGAGCTTCAAGCTCAGAAACTCTTGGAAGAAGAGCATTTGCAGAAGAGCATGTATTCATTTGTATTGTCTGAATACATATAGTTGCAGTAGGTGACTTCTCAATAATCACATTCTCAAATGAAGCATATTATCAAACTCATATTGGGCATCAGATAAGCATAGTCTGATTTGAATTTCAATAGAAAGGACTATTATAAAAAAAGAAAAGCTTTCTGTAGAGAGATAGTATAAAAATTGCACAAGCGATACTTTAATTTTTTTTCCTCTCTGTGTAATTCTGCTTGTGAATGGAACAGGTAAGGAATTAAAACTGCTTCCCAGTCTTTGGAAATAAAAGGCAGAGTGTGAGTTGATTCCAACTTTTTACAGCACATAGGTGAAAAGTATCAATTGAAGCTATGCTGTTTGTTTGAGGTAACACTTGGATGAGTGAATGCACTTGATTAAACATCAAATCCTAAAAATCTGAAAACCTTCTAATCAGTTAAGTAAACCACTATTGTCAGCTTTAGCCAAAACAACAGGAAGAGTCAAGTTTACATACAATAGCATTCTGTTGCAATCATGAGAGTATGAAGTGGTATTGGCCATCTATGACAGACTCCAAATGCTCAAAGTGAAGCATACATTTGTATGTCAGTTACTGCAAAGAGTGCTCAAATGACAAACATCCCATAATTGTGGCCCTCGATCTCCCAAGAAGCTCATATCTATAATTATAATCATTGTCTGTGGAAAAACCAAAAACAAACAGTGCAGGTTTACAGTAACTGGGCAATTGATGCTTGTCTCCATTTCTGTCACTGAAGTGACAAAATAACCAAGTCATGCTCTCATCTGCTTCCTTATAATGCCACATTTGTCCTCACCTCAAGATCTTGCTGCAACCTACAATTATGTGTCATTAGCTTTCCGTGGAACTGACCAAAGGTTGTTCAATTCAAGGCTGATTTGGGAATATGCCAAAAGTCTGAGGGTGGACCCTAACTGACATTCAGTGGAACAGGTTTAAGCAATTATTTCTTTAAACAGCCCAGTTTTTCCACTATAGATAATAACTCTGTTAGCCAGTGCTATGTGAAAATCGAGTCTGGGATACATTGGTGCAGAGAGGCATGTTATAGTGCCATCCAGACCATTTGGATAATCTTTGCCCTTCTGTTCTAACCGAAGGTGATTAATTCAGTAGAAGTGTTTGTTTGAAAAAGGCTTTCAGGTATTGCTGCACAGGTTACAGCACTGGGGCAAGGGGAGGAAAGGGGGGCAGAGCTCTCTTTGGAAGAGATGAAGCTGACTTGGTGAGAAACTGTGCTGAAACTGCTGTCTTGCCCTGGAAGCAGTGAGCCAAGAGGCTGTGAACCACAGGGATGCCAAGCATGGCACTGGAGGGGCACACACCCTTAGCAGCTGCGTGCAGGTGGAGGCACAACACACACTGAGCCCAGAGCCGCTGCGTGTGGAAGGAAGTGTTAGGAAGTGGTGTTGCAGCTGTATGTTTAGAGGAGAGGCTGCTCTGAGCTCAGACACCTGTGCTGTAGATCCCTGTGTGTGAGGGGGTCAGCCCAGGCTGTCTCTGCAGCCACGCAGAGAAGCAGGCACAGTGAGGGCAGAAGTGGTGTGAGCTGTTCCAGACATGTCCTTTAGCAGGAGGTGAGCCATGCCCTAGTTCCCTTTGTGCACTGATTCCCTCTCCTTTGTCTGTAATGGGGACTCCCCCATGACCAGCTCTGAGGTGAATTTCTGCATTTACTAAGATGAATTCTGCTTTCCAGATGCTGCACAAAACCAAATAGGTTGCATTTGTTTTTCTAGCTGCACTTGTCTATTTATTTTCTCAGAGAAGGGGATGAGCAGTTCCCACTGAGCTGTGCCCTGCAGACTCCAGGATGACCCTGGGACCGTGAAAGCAAGAGGAACCACAAAGCAATACACAGCAATGGCAGTGCTGAACATGTCACTGCCTAGGACTAAAATTAGGGGACCTGCATAGACCATCTGAAATTTATCCTAAAACAGGATTGTCTGAACATCATATTAAACTGTTGAGTTTTATTTTGTTAGGTTTGTTTGCCTTTTTTTTTTTTTTGGTTGGTTGGTTGTTTTTTTTTTTTAATTTAAATGAAACAGCAACTCAATATTTTGATTTTTCAAGATCACAAACCAAATGCCATCACAGACTGTCAGACACAATCTAATTCAAGCATCCACTGGCAGTGTAATTTCTGTGTGATATGTATTTGCTGCCAGATACAAAGCACATTTCTGAAGAGCAAAGAGTGGTAAGATAACTTGGTACACTGGCTACTTCATTTGGAGTAATTTCAAGGAATGCAGCTTTAAATAACAGCCCATTCAACACTACTAACAAAGTTTTTCCTCCTAAACTTCCAGTTCCTTTAGATAAACGAGCAAAATCCCATCAGGCTGAAAGGACTAAGGGAATGAAGTCAGCCTGCTAAGCTGCTGCAGAAACCTGAAGGGCTCCAGGGACAAAAGGTAGTGAGGAAGTGATGTGCTTTCCCACTCTCTGTGAGGGTGATGCAATGTGTTGTTATCCAGCACTACTTTTTTTTTTTTCCTACCTTCAGCTCAAGGGATCAACAAACACACCTGAAGGCAGAAGGGATGTGTTTAAACAGAGGACATATAAACAGATTCAAACCTCAGACTTAAAACAGGCAAACAAAAAGACTGCATAAGGAAAAAAGGAGGCAGTTGTAGTAACTGCAAGGGCAAAACCATGCAGAATAATGAATCCAGCAATAAATTGCTGCCAGCACACACACATTTCCAGTTAAGTCTGTGGGCTCTTCCACTGCCAAGTCCTGCCTGTTGAGGGGGGCACAGTCAGGTAGAACATTTTTTTAAGGATTAAGTTCTCTTTCCAACTTGTCTTCTCTCCATATTTGGTTATGCTGTGGTGTGAGTGCTTGGCTGACTGGCTGGTGAGCCAAGAGGGCTGATGCCTGTGTTTGCTTCTGCTGCACACTCCCACTTGCCACAGTTCCCCTCACAGCCCCATTGACTGGCTTCATCACTTGAAGATTTGAATTGCTCGGCTCTGTAGCTGTTTGTTAAGCTGGTAGTGACTCATACTGCTCCACTATGAATGAAATAAAGTCAGATGGAAACTGTGAAAGCTCCATGTTAAAAAGTCACACTCAGAGGTAAAGATTGCTCTTGCTGAAAAAGGTAGGAAGAGGTAGATATTCATGTATTAGCCCTGGAATTCTCTATAATGACAACTAAGAGCAATACATAATAAGTTCTCTTTTAATGCTCCTACATTAAACAGAAAAGGAAGGACTTTATTTGTTGTTTCCATTCAAAATGTATTGGTAGAGAGCAAGGTGTCCACCACTGGTTGTGCTTGGACCCTTTTCCACAGTTAATCTCTGTGGATCACCCTAAAACAAAGTAGTCAAGAAGCCTAATTAATGTAACTCAGAAAGGGAGGATAGCTGGAGAAAAGAAGGCATAGATAGATCCCTTGGTTATGGAAACCCTCAGTTAGGTGCCCCCCTCAGAGCCCATTAGTAGCTGCTCCCATCTCTTTCTTGGAGCATCTGAGTGTACATCAGGGACCAGAAGCCTCCTTGAGCAGTATGGGGTTAGGTGAAAGCAAAGCTGGCTAAACCTCTGTTGGGCACATGCTCCTGCTTATAATTTTAAGTGATTGTCTGGAATTTAATCTATTTCTCAACTACAATTAGCATAAACTGGCACTTCCTCACCATTAGTGCTGAAACTTATTTTTGTCATGAACGAAAAACCAGAGAGGTATAATAACAAGAGGAAGAGAATAGTCTTGCCTATTAGTCAGTGTATGTAGCCAGGTTCTTTCAGAAAACAGTAATTAAGCATAAATAGATTCGATCACAGAATCACAGAATATCCTGAGTTGGAAGGCACCCACAAGGATCATTAAAGTCCAACTCCTGACCCTGCACAGGACACCCCAAGGGTCACACCATGTGCCTGAGAGCAGTGCCCAAACACTTCTTGAACTCTGTCAGTCTTGGTGCTGTGACCACTGCCCTGGGGAGCCTGTTCCAGTGCCCAGCCACCCTCTGGGTGAAGAACCTTTTTCTAATATCCGACCTAAACCTCCCCTGACACAACTCCAGGCCATTCCCTTGGGTCCTGTCCCTGGTCACCACAGAGAGGGGATCAGTGCCTGCCCCTCCTCTTCCCTTCACAAGGAAGTTGTGACTGCAATGAGGTCTCCCCTCAGTCTCCTCCAGGCTGAACAGACCAAGGGACCTCAGCTGCTCCTCATTGGCTTCCCCTCAAGGCCCTTCACCATTTTTGCTGCTCTCCTTTGGACACTCTCTAATAGTTTAATGTCTTTCTTATACTGTGGCACCCAGCACTGCCCCCAGCACTGGAGGTGAGGCTGCTCCAGTGCAGAGCAGAGCAGGACAATCCCCTCCCTTGCCTGGCTGGTGATGCTGTGCCTGATGCCCCCCAGGACAAGATTGGCCCTCCTGGCTGCCAGGGCACTGCTGACTCATGGTCAAATTCCCCTCAGCCAGGACCCCCAGGTCCCTTTCCTCACTCCATCATCTCATTGCCCAGTTTGAATGTTTCGTTGTGCTGTTCTAGGTGCAGAATCCAGCACTTGTCTTTGTTAAACTACATGTGGTTGGTAGATAATCCCAATCTTTGCTGGAAATGATAGGCAGGAACTAGAGGACACACTGGAAATATTAAATGTACAGGAGATTCCTAGTAGGATTTTGTATGTCAGCTGAAAGAAGGGGATTATTCCAAGGGGAGGGGAAAAATGCAACCACAAATATTCATTTAAAAAAATCATAAAACTGATCATTTAGGGTGTAAGAGGTTGCTCAGAGTTAGCTGGAGGGTTTAATTACCCTGCATTTCTTGGATGAGTAAGGTTCTTGACTTCTTTTCAATGTGCTGACCAGAGGACATATGTAAGCTTCACTGTATTTAGTAAATACCTTAGGGTAGACGAATTCCAGGTGACATCCACATGCAGCAAAATGGTGACATGTCATCGCCATCATCACACAATTTGTCAACATGGCCAGGTTATTCCCTAGTGAGTGTGACACCTTAATGACATGGAGTGACATTTTGCTCCTTTTCTGTGCCTATAAGTCTCAGAAGTGTGGCTCCTTCCTAACCTAGTTTTAAGTTGCATCATTTCTTTTGGCACACAAGTGTGACCCTTGCACACACACTACAGAGCAAGCAGTCCCTATGAACTATATCTCCAAATTTTATGAAGGCCTAATGCAGAAGGAGCTGGGCACCAAAGGACCCTGAAACAGCAATAGGCCCTGCAGAGGCAACCCAAATTTGGGCAATCTCTGATTAAAGCTTTAACACTACTGCATTATTTGTGCCATGTTCAAGAGTTGAAATGAATTTAAAGCTCCTGATGCATTAAGCTTTATGCTTAAGGAAGGGGCTAGAAATTCTCCTGTACAATTCTCTTAGGGTTAGGGAATCAGATGTGTCCACACAGTCCAGCAAAGGAAAAATCTCCCAGTCAGTCAGCAGGACAATGGAACCTCCTGTATTTAACTGTCCCAGTAAGAACTGTGCAGACTATGGGTGCAGATCAAAAGTCAGGTGAGTGCTCAGTTAGAGATTTGTTATCTTTAGATGAAAAGAAGTGACATGTTTGGTACACATTAACTTAGAGAACAACAGCAAGAAACTGTTTTTAACATTGCACAGGACTGGTATTTCAAGAGTACGAGTTTTAGAGGTATGCTTGTTGAATTTAATCAGTCTCCACTTATGCTCATTACATACAGACGATGCTTCATCTTCACATAAGGCTCCAGATTTCTCACATCTATGTGTGATGTGCTCCATACCTTAGCACTTTGAAGTACTGCGTCCATTGATGTCTTTGCAGCTGTACATAGACATACAGTTTTAAGAATTCTTTTATGTTTTCAAAAGCTCTCTGCACTAGGGGATCCTATCTGGCTTATTATCCACTCAGCTACTGATTTCTTTGCTATCTGTGCTTTGCTTGCTGGGGATCAGGAGAGTTAACCAAAAATATAAATAAAAAAACACAATCTAGGCTTAACTTTATTTTCTTCATTCAGGTAGCTTAGATGTAAAAGTTAAACATGTTTTACAGTAGATGAGGTTGTTGGGCAAAGTAAACCTAAGTGTTTAAAAGAGAATATTTTTAATGCTTGATCTGACATTGACTTCCAAAAGGTGAAATACTTATTCACATAGCTATTCAATTTAACTTCACTAACAATATAGTTTCAATTCAGTTTCTTGCAATTATCATGCTGATTTTATGGTAACATCTGAAGGAAATAAGAAAAGTTAAAGCTCTATTTTTCACACTACTTTATGTATATATACAGTTTTAGTGTTATGCTCCAACTTAGCAAAAAGATACCGTCCCTTTGTGGCTTATGAAAGGAGGTCTGTGATAAAAAGCCAGCATATACCTCTCAGTACTTCTGCTGTTAACTGCCCTGATCTTATGAATCTTCACGGATGCTATGACTAAAAATCTGACTGTTCTTTATTTAGGCACACACTCCAGCATGGAGATTGAAAGCATTATCTAGTGGGCCTTACAACTGTTTTATAAAAATCTGTGTGTGCAGTAAATATTCAGAGCTAATAGAATGCCCTTACTGCAGAAGATATTAATATTTCCTGGAAAACAGATCAAACTTGTTTATTATCCACACAAAGGTACCTTTCTGCCTATGAAGAAAGTGTCTCCAAAGGAAAGCACAAATACAACACTGAAGAGTTTGAAATGCATTGTCTTAAGGTGTTTTCTTACAATGTGTTACTCCTTTTGAACACTATAATTTTTAAGCTATACATTCTAATCAAAATAGCTGACAACACAAGTTAATCCATGAGGTGATGGAAGTGTTTCATTACTCTTTCTTTGATAACTCTCAGTGCCTTGTTCTTAAACTGACAATGTTGATTTTCTGTTACTTGTGGCTTTTTTATTATTTGGGGATTTATTATTTTTTAATGACTGTATTTCTTAAATAAGCTGTGGTTTGCAATCTGATCTTTTCTGATATGCTCCTTAGGACCAGGTACAGTTTGCAATTGAGTGAGTGTGAAAAACAGAAGTGAAATGATGGTCCACTGGTAAATAAAGGTGATGAAGTAATTAACAGGAAACAGATTCTATTCTTGTTTAGCATTTATTTTATGTCCTGAAAAAGAGGACTCTTTTTCTGTGTTTGCTGTTAGATGTTAGATGTGTGCCAGTTTGGCCAAATTTGGAAGAAAATATCCCCTGAGGGAAAGGCAGGGTGCCACCACCCCTCTCCCTACCAGGTTCGGGAAAAAAAATATTTTTCCTTGGAGGAAAGTGAAAGAGATGAAAACTATTTATTTAACAAAACACACAGAAAAGGATAATAATGCTAAATAATAAAATCTCTTGCTGTGGAGAGAAACCTGGAAGGATTTCAGAGTCCTTCCATAGGTGTAGGTGTCAGTGTCTATATCCTCCTCCTCAGGGCAGTCGTGGGGCCCCTACTGAGTCCTGGGAAGAAAAGTCTCCCGGTGTGCTCTGATGTTGTGAAACCGTCCCAAAGAGAAGAAGAAAAGAGGAAAAAATTCCAAAAATCCCAGGAAAACTCTCTCTGGAGAAAAGAGTTGAGAGCAGGCTGGAAAGCGAGTGTACTCCACTCCCCACTGCCGCCGAGTATATCCCGAGAGCCTGTCCCTGTCCTTGAACACCAACTTTTGTTTTGAAAACAAAAGTCTCTCAGTTGTTCTTCCCTCTTGCAGGCTCAGTTTAAAGGCACCAGAACCGACCTCCAGAGCAGGTGAAATGGGATACATATTTCATATCATAATGGCACCCCAGGACAGATGTAAATATCAGTGATCACTGCAGTCCAAGTGCTGTGTGGTAGCAAAGGCTTTGGAAAGCAGTGTGAGCTACCATTGTGTGTTGTGCATTCCTGCTTCGCATTTCAGGCAAGATACCCTCTTTGGTGATTTATATCAAAGTAATATTTGTTCCATTAACTATATTTAGAGTGATACAAAACCAGTCATAAAAATAATAGGTAACACAGCTGATACCCTGTCTCTGAGCAAAGATCCACTCACCAAAAATCCCAACCATTCTGCAGGATATTTTGGATCTCTTATTTCATCAGTCAGTGGTACCTCAGCATATGATGTCTTTCAACAGCAAATGATGTAAGCAGGTGGGATTTCTTGCTGTGAGTCAGCTTCATATTCATGCACTTGCACTTCATTAGCATTTTAGTACAGGTAAGGAGGGAAGTGACTCTCCCAATTCCTGTACTTAGCCTTAGCCTAAGAGAGCACCAATTGGATCAAACTCCAGCCAAAAAAAGCATTCAGTCCATGGAGTAAAACAATCCCTGTGACAGGGATTTTGGGCATGTTCTGTAGAGCCCCTCCTCCTGCTCTGCACTGATTGCTAATGTAGACATGGCCTCAGAGTGCTCAGTGTTGCTATTTCAGTAAAATGTTGGTGGGTGTTTTGATGGCCAAAATTCATCACCTCTGACACTATATGTTTCTTTAAAACAAAAGGTCTTGGGGCAACAGACCATGTTAATGGAGGGAAGGGTTGGCAGGAGAATTGGAACAGTTCAGTACCGTGGAACTGATTGGGGTGTGGAGGCTGGGGGCTTTTTGATTGACTCGGTTCCAATTTCTTACAGGATTTTAGCTTTTTCTATATATTAAGCTAAGAACTAAAGTATTTTGACTTTATAAAAAATATATTTTAAAGTTATTATTCTGTTTCCAAATGAGAATATATTACCTCAAAATAATAATAATAAAAAAAAACCCACCAAAACCCAAAACAACCAACCAACAAACAAAAACAATCATCTAAATTATCCTCTAAATCCATGAAAGAACTTCCATGAGTTCAAAATACCAGAGTTTCTTACAGGGCTAGATTTCATTTTCAAGGAAGCTCTTTTCTTAAATTATTTCTGAACTGGCACAACTATACCAGGTATGGCCAAGCACATATTTCAGAACAAAACAATATACTCCAATTCCTTTCAACAGCTGCTGCCACCTTGCAACCCCTCTATCTGCTGTGAGCTGTTACTTCCCAGGAAAAGGCAGCAGAAAATTAACTTTTGCATCCAGATTTGTGGTAAAAGCCCAAGGAGCCTCACCTTTGCTCCCATTACCTTGCTCTCTTGCCAAAAATTCTACAGTGCTCTGCATTCATGAAGTTTTGTGCATTTGTAGAGTCAAAAGAAAACAGATTTCTTTCTAGTGGTGCAGGCTCTGCCCCTTCCAAGGAGGCTCATTTCTGAGCAGGCAGAACAGCAAATATTCCCTTCCTTTCCTCATCTAATGCCCTGCCACCACCCACAACATTTGGACTTCTCCCAAAGTCAAAAATGACAGTTGTTTCTCTTCTCAACCTGAAAGATGTGGCACTAAAAACATTAACATGAAGGTGTGTGAATCTTGCAGAGCACAGAGCTCACCTGCCCTGCCAAGGCAGTGGAAAGATTTATAGTTTCTAATTTATTTGGTTTGCACCACTTTTAATGTGGTAAAAATTATACTGCTTTTTAAAATCCTGCTCCTGCTGTTCCCAGACAGGAATAAGCAGATGCTACAATGAGTTTTTTCAGGACAGTCCCACAGCAGTGTGCACAAGCAATTTAGCACTTGTACAGCAGTTGATCAGTTGTCATGGTACAAAATGTCTCTGCAAGGTTTTGGACATTCTGGCAGAATATCTCAGGTCAGGAATGGGCTTTGCATTTAACCCCAGTTACAGCCATTTGTGACAGGCATTCTGGTTTTATTGGGCAGTCTTACCTCAGTTTTTGTGCTACTTCTCCCTCTTGCCACCCAGCAGGCAGGTTAACATTTCCAGCAGAACAAAACCCTCCTGTGATTTCAGCTGGGACACAGAGAAAGAGAGGGATCCCCTCAAGGAAGCAAGGACTACAGTGGGGAAAGATGCTCAGGATTAGGGCAGTGGTGCTCAGCTGCAATGGTTCAGGCAAAGGCAACCCAAGAGAAACCAGAGAATGTTTTTTATCATCACACCATGAGCGACGACAGCTGAGGCTCGATACCATGAACACGTGAGAGACAGTGGGATGGTTTGAGGCCGTAGAGGGTCTGACTCAACCTCCTGGTCAGCAGGGGTGGAAGTGCTGGGGCTGACCCACTGTGGCCATTTGGGTAACCCAAAGGCAATAACCTCATTTGAGTAATTCCAAGGTTTTCAACTGTTTCTTAATCTGTGGGTAGCCACCCTGCTGTGTCATGCTTTTTAGGGAGAGAGAGGCATCTTCTCCAGGAATGGTTTGCTTCCTTTTCTCCTGGCTCAGTTCCAGCAGCTCCTTTTCCTGCCTTAGCTGGGGTGTGGAGATAAAAAAGAATTATATATGTGTGTATGTATGTTTTAAGTTGCTGTTTATAATGGAGAGTAAGGAGAAGGTTGATAAATTAGCAAAAAATTAAATAACTTCCTGAAGGTCATGTTAAGACATGCTTCCTGACACCAACTTCAATTAGTGACTGGACTCTCAGACTGCTTTGGAATTCTGCCCATGTCTAAGTGCTTTCTCTTAACCCTTGGCTTGACTAGTTTTCAAAAATCAAATTGCAAACAAAAAAAAAGTCAATTTCCCACTATTGTGAGCAAAACACATGTTACTTCTAACTCTTGCTAAAGAGCAGCCAATCACAGTGTCCTATGACTCAGTTATTCATAAACTGGTCTAATTTTCCTGTGAAAACTATAAAGAAACTTTCAAATTGCTTGTAGGCAAATGCTTTTTGATCAGCTCAGCTCTATATATGGAATGAGCTCTCATGAACTCATTGGCAGTCAGTCCTTCTCATATTTATATTTTTCATTCTGTCTGAGTGTGGGGGAAATATGTGTCATTCATAAATTGGCTTATTATAGCTTTGAGTTGAGCTCATATGGGGAGCACACTGATCTAAATTATATTCCTTCATTATTTTAAATTGTAGCCCTAACAGAGGAGCTAAATACACAATTATATACTCATAATAACATGACTCTGGCCAAAGGGCAGTGGGGAGGTGTAAGATGCTGAGTGAGCCAACAGGTCAAGCAACAACAGAAGTCTTTTGTACAGCCAGCCATTTTCCCCAGGGTGTCCTTGAAACCCAAAGAGCACTGTTTACTTTAGAAAACCTTCCCACAGAGGAAGCCCAGGCTGGATTATGAGCACTGGCTATCCTTTCATGGGGCCTTGTCCCTGCCTTCACAGCTCTGGTGATACCTGGCAGCCCTGGCTTGGCTCTGAATGTTGGACTGGCCTTTAGATATCAGCTCCTGTCCCTAATGCCCACCTATCCCTGTGCGCAGGAAAACACCTGACTGTGACAGTGCATTACTGATGGATTTCCACCACAGTATTATGCTGGGCCTCTGGGACTTTGGGTTAAAATTTATGATGTTTTTAATGAGATCTGGGATGCTTCTGCTCTGGGGAGCTGGAAGCTGAGCGCAAGCAGACAAAAGCACTTGATGCTTACTAGGCACCCTGAAGGATAGGTCCTGCTTGGAAAAGTCTCATGAACTGAGAATTAATCATTCACAGAAAAAGAGGAAAGATAGCAACAAGATGTAGGTCATGCTCTGGAAGAGCAGATTAGGGATGGATCATTTGCAAATGCCATCCAGCTGGCAGCCAGTCTTGCCCTCCTGGTAATGAAATACATTCAGCATTTGCTATCAGTATGAACACAGTTTAAGATTATGTATAGGCTGGACTTGCAAAGCATGACTTTTCCAAAGGCACAGAATTTTTTAGCTGTCTTCCTCACACATTTAGAAGTATGATACACAGCCACTGATATGTACTGCAGTGCAGGATAGGGTAAGATGTCTATCACATTAGTTATTGAGATAGGTAAAGAAATTCTTTATTCCAAAGCTCTATTTCATCAGCATTATGAGACATTTCTGATTTGTGAGGAGTCTCATAAGATACCTATACATAAGCATTTATATAATGTCCTTAAAATATATCCTATCAAAAAAGTTGATGAACCCAACTTGCGAAGTACTGCAAACCTCCACACTATTGCACATTTAATGAGGGACCCAGCAGAATACAAGCTCAGATTTAACTCTGCTGCGCTTAAACTGCATCTCAGTTAGAGCAGTGCAAGGGAGATTAAAACAGGAGTCCCAATTGTAACAGACTAATTGCCCACTGGAAGAGGAAGAAGGGGATTGCAACTTGCCCTCCTAATCTGTTTCTCCCTCTTCCTATCAGGTTGGACAACTTATCTGTGTGAGTGCTTCTGCACCCCATGAAAGGATAATACAGCCTCCATGCACTGAGCTCCTTGCGAGAGATCCTGTTCTCTGGGTCTGCTCCATCCCCAGGGCATAGCCTGAAGCAAAGGATGTAGTGGTGTGTTTAATTTGCATGACCTACTACTTTGCAACTAGAAAACCAGGCCAAAAATAATTTCCTCAGGGTCTTTCCATTGATTCTTGCTTGAAGGTGCTGTAAAAATACAATACAAGATATATATTCAAGCACCACTCACAGATCCACTTCCGAATAGCGTGAAGAAGAGAGGAAATGAAAGTGCCAAAAAAGTAAGGGCATGCATGATTACATGTGTATTCAAAGTATCAGTATTAAAAAAACAGGAGGGAAGAGGAGAGCTTAAGCTTGAGTAAAGCTCAGCTGCAATACACAGTAACCACATCATATTTCACACACAAATCCATGAGGAAATATAGCCTCTCCTCAAATTCCTTAGCCAGCACGTTCTCAGTGACCACTGTTTCCTTCACAGCTTCTTCTACATCAGGGTCTGTAACATCACCATTGTTCTCAACAGCTGCACACATTTATCTGATAAAAGTTATCCAGCACTTATCTGGATGTTTTGGGACATTCTGACCTTGAACGAGAATGTTCTGCACTACCTGTCAGCCAGGGACGTTTTTTCAAGCGGGGTGAAAGGAATGCATGCTGTGGGAAAGCAGGCAGCTCAGGAGTTGGTTATTCCTCCCTGCCATGAGGTAAGGTCGAGGCCACCTTGTGCAAGAGCACATTGCAGGGACCTGCGGGAGGGAGGTTGGGTGCCAGAGCACGGCTCCATCTCCCGCCGGGGAGAAGGGAGAAGGGGTTAGAGCCTCATGTCAGTCATGCTGAGCTGCTGGGAGCCAGAGGGCAGGGATTCCCACCAACCCCAGTCACTTCAAAGGGATATGCTAAACATATGCAAAGGCTGTGAAATCAGATGCAATAGGGAAAGGGAAGGCTGGTTATCTGGGGACCTTCTAGAAGGCTGCGCTGTGCCGTGTCCTCAGGAAGGAAGAAAAAGGCTCCTCGGGACACCATGAGCACTGGGTCATGCTTGCTGTGTCCTTGATTCTAAGCAGAGCCAATTAGCCTTTTTTCCCCTCTCCTTTAGCAGTAATATTAAGGGTAAAATCAAGAGAAAAGAAAGTCTGTTGGCTCAGATCAGGACGGATGAGTTGCCAGAGCTTTCTTGTCAAGATAGGGGGAAACAATTGTTGTGGACAATACAAGAATTTAATCATGCTTATGGATAGTAGGGGCCAAGCTTATGTTGCCATGAATTCCATACACTGGCGTGTAAGGATATGGCACATTCTCCTGTTCATTATCAGTCAAAACTCTGATTCAATAAAAGATGACAGAATTACATTAATCCACTTCCCCTGCTATTTTGGAGGACAGTCTGATGGCAAAGTGCTCAGAGGTGCGTGGTGACCTTAAGCACAGGAAATGGAGAAAACAGGTCTCTTGGTGCCCTGACTGGAATAGTTATGCAAGAACCAGGCACAAACCACTTCATTATCTAGGGCAGGCACCATCCCCAGGGAAGGGAAAGGCAAGGAGCTTGAGGCAAGGAGGAGAGGTGTTGTCAGGGACTGGAGTGTGCAATGCAACGTGGCAGCAGAAGGCAGCAACCAAAGAGGCTTCTCCTCCTCAGAGAGGAGAGATGAGTAACTCTGTCCAGGTGACTTGGCTGAGGTGTGCCCAGCAAAACTGGGCAGAGGTCTGGGTACCCCTCTTCCAGAAAGCAAAGCCTGCTTTCTACTTCCTGTCAAATCCCTGACCAGAGGGAGGTCAAGTGATGCCAATAATGTTTTCTGGTCTGGGAAGACCGACTTGTCCAAGCTGGGAAAACCAACTTGAAGAAAATTAAGAGAGCTTGGGTAAGCTATAGGCAATTTCTGTGACAATATTAATTGAAGGATGGAGGTGAAAAAAAGGGAGACAAAACATCTAGAGCAGAGCAAGCACTATGGCCAGATCATTATGCATTTGTACACCACTTAAAGAGTGATCAGACATTTTATAGAACAAATAAAAATCCATAGTCTGAGACCCTTATGCTCTAGTCAGGGGCACAACAGGATGCATGGCTGAAAGAGTGAGAGGCAAGAAAATGGAGATTGAGGGATATAATAACAAGTAATACATTGAAACTAAGACAGGACAAACTTAAATTGAAACTAAAATTCAAATAGATCATTAGGGCCATTGCAAAATCATCCAAGAAAACTGCTTAAATATTCCATTTATCATACCTGACCAAAGTGTCATCTATAGTATCACCTGCAAAATGTATGAAATTATTTCTCCCTGGAGGAATTCACAAACTGTTTCACACAGGAGAAGGAACAGAGACAGGATCTCAGCAAGGGGAATGCAGAAACAATGCAAATAGCAGAGCACTGGACACAAGCATTGGTCTCAATGGACGTTGTCTCATTTGCCGACAGAAAATGCAGAACAACCACTGTCTTATAAAGACCCATTACACCAGTGATATATCACTCAGCTGGGGTTTTCATAAATGCCAAGAGTGTTTTTGGAAGCTCACTCTGTTGTGTTAAGCATAAGGGCTTGGTCTGTATCCTGATTTCCAGAGAGATATGGGCTTAATTCTTTGTCATCTTGCTTCCCAGTAAATCATCTAATACCATGAAACCTGTAATATGATGCTGTGTCCCAACACTACCATCACACTTACTTTACAGCTGTTCAAAAGACAACCTAGGATGCAAAATAGCTGTTCTTTAGTAACATTTTTTGCTAATATTGAAATATTGGATGCACACAAGACCGTCTTACAGGAATTTTATGCCAGGAAGTCCACTGGTGTAATTGCTAATTACACAGGACCTAGATTTGGATCAGTTCTCAGGGTAATTTTATTGATTTCCTCATTCTATTTCTGATTCTTACACTCATTCCTCAGTGACTTAGCAGCAGTGAAAGCAGTGAAGTAATGTTAATGCCTTGAAAAGTTGTGGCAGAGAGAGAGACCTCCTTCACATTCAGCAGAGCAAAACACCTCTGGGAGTAAACTGGTCAACATCTTCATCACAAGGTGAAGTAACAATGTTTGCAAAATATGTGAACTTTCAAAAAAAAAAGTCATTATTTTACTTTAGAAATCATATTCCACAAGAAAACACATTTGTCAAGAAATTGGTAATCATCCCCAATTTTGTTTCCCTACAGAAACTTCCTTAGGACTCCAGGAGCTGATGTTCCAGAACTGAAAGAATGGTCTGTGTAGCACAGAAAGTTTTTTCCAGTGTGGCTGAGCCTGAGCACACTCACTTTTGAACAGATAGGATAAATAGAACAGATGAAGCTTGCCATCTAGAGGAACTGTACAGAAATCCACTTTTCTTTCTACTGAATCTGTTCCTGCAGTTACACATGTGAGGGTGAGCAGACCAACACAAGCCAGTAACACATTTTAGAACTGATCATAACTCACCAACTACCAAAGAGACTGAAACAAGATGACAGGGAGACTTGCCTTCAATTTTTTTTTTTTATTTTTTTTTTTTTCCGCCATCCCATTTCTCATTCCTTTTGCACCTGGTATAAAGATCCCTGCTCCATCTCGCTCCCACAACTATTCCATGGTGATATGCCCTTTGTACTGCTTTCTGTGTAATAATCAGAAGGGACAGCAGAGGGGAGAATCCCTGCCCTGACATTTTGGTGAGGTGGAGTCTGGAGAATAGGGGAGGAAAATGCCTCAAGGGACTGAAATGTCAGTCCAGGACATCATTCTCTGCTCACAACAGAAAGTCTTTATACCATGAAGCAGATCACAGGGACAGAAAAGGATCCAGGCCACAAGCTGGCCTGAAAAATGCAGGTAATAAAGCAAGGATAGGATGGTACAGCTGTGTCCTGCTAAAAATCTCAGAGGTACACTGCAGTCCCTGGGTAGGAGATGCCTCTTGGTGGGAGTCACAGAGCAGGCACGTATGACTTGCTTGGTAAAATTGATGGGATTTGCAACCCTGTCTGTGGATTAGAGTGGAAGGAAGGTGACCATGGTGGGCAGGCATGAATGCATCCAGGCAGCAAGGCCAAGGAAAATCAGGTCTCCTGCTCTTGAGGTGAAAGCAAGCTGCCCTGGCTGTGGGCAATCCAGTCAAGGCTGCTGTACTACTCACCCTGGCCAAACACACAAAGTGACTCCCAGCTACTTTCTCTTGCATAAGAGTGTGTTACGTAAGCACCAGCCATGGAGCAATTATTTGGATGCAGCACTGGGCACAAGGTCAGTGACACTGCTTGTTAAATTGCCTCAATTTCAGACCTTAGCTTCTGCCTCGAGTGCAGATACTTCGATGAGATTATGAGAAGAGTGAGTACCACTCTCATTTCACTGGATGGAAAGTCATACTATCTTCCAGCTTCAGGCGTAGCAAAAACAGTAAACAGAGCTTCACGTGAATTTCCAATACATTTGGTAGGGGGAACTTCATGTAATTAAGCAAATGGCCCTGTCCTGTTTCTTTTGAAATCAAAAGGAGTTCTGCAGTTTACAGAAATTAAGGATAGAAAAATGTTCACTGTGCTTTGTCTTTTCAGAGTCACACTGATATCAGAGGAGTCACATCGATGGGAGTCAGTGAGATGCTGCCAACTTACACCAGGGGCAGACGCGACTGATCGTGAGCTGTCATCCCTCAGGCTAATTATGAACTCATCACTTCAAGGATTCTTCTGAGTTCACTTTCAGGGATCACTGTGGTTAATCCTCCAAACCTTATTTTTACCCTTGCAATGACATACCTCAGTACCTATGTTTAACTTCTGAATTACCACTCCTTTGGGCTGGGAAACTGATAACAATTAGATGAGTCGTCCCCAGATCAGCGCCGGCCTCATATTTCACCCACCCTGCTGTACCTTATTGTTTAATCATACCTCACTCCTCTTAACGAGACTCATTTATCCTTCTCTCAAGTTTCATACTATTTCCTGCTTTACTGACTTTTGTGATGAAAGCAACAGAAACACTGCTAATTGTTGCCTTTCAGGTGACATTAGCCCTTGCAAGAGCATCAATCAGTGGTGGTAAACATCTGTCTGACAGGAATTTTCCCTTTTGTATTCCACTTTGGAAATTTTAAGAATAGCTGAAGTTCTGCTGATAAAGGATGAGCAATACACAGGCCTTCATCTGAGAAATTACAAGCACGGGGAGCATGGTAACAGAAGTGTCTCAGATCTCTGGTGGCGTGGTGGTGATTATAAGATCTAATTAGGCAGTCTGATAAAACCCTTTCATCAAGGGCTGCACTTTGCACATCGAGTTCCGTGAGCATAAGCCTGTGAACACAGTGTCCTTAATAATCTGTGTGCACAGCTGGGTCAGACTATGTCAGCCCAGGGACAACAAGTTCAGCTGTTAGTTGAAAAATAATCACCTTGGTCTTTGGCCCACATCAGTTACCTGGCAAAAAGTAAAACTCAGGGACAAAAGCAGCAGAACTGACTGCTGAGGTGTCCAGGCTTGTGCAGAAGCAGACTGACCACTTTGGTCCTTAATCAAAGTAGCTTTTGCCGCTTTCTGTGCCAGAGGCAGAATGATCCCCATAGCCACACAGCCCTGTGTGTTTTCAAGAGCAATTGTCCCTAGGTTCAGGCCTTGAGGGCACTGATATGCCCCAGCTGCCCCCAGCACTCTCCGAGGACCACCCTGAATCCCTGCTCAGCCTGAGACCTGCCTCAGCTCCACCTGGGCACTCTGTTCAGCACTCCCCTCTGCTGCAACAGGCTGGGGCTGAAGAATGCTGAAATAAGGGACCTTTTTTGATCCCTTTGTCACCTGCCAGGTGTTGTACTGGTATCTAGGGCTGAGGGAAATATTTGATAAGCTCTCAAGGAATCTTCCTCCATTTTGCTGCTCTTCTCTAATATGAGGATGATGTTCATCCTTGAGATCAATTGCATATCACTGCAAATATTGAATTTTTGGGGTTCTTCCAAGTGATGTGCTGGAAAAGTTGAACTTTGTGCAACTCCTCTGTAGTTCAGCTAGATAATATGCATGTCCCATCAAAGGGAAGAAGAGCCCATAAAAGCTAGAAATGTTGACTGACTTACTAACAACCTCTGCCTGGTAATAGAAGTCTTGGCTGCAGGGATTTTCAGATTCACAAACCTCAGCTGCTATGTTTGCAATATTAGCCTAAGACAACAACAACAAAAAAGGAAACAAAAAAATTGGGAATTATTTTGAGTTTTGCCATCTCAGCAGACAAGGAATTTTGGTTTTAACAGCTTCTCAACTTCTTCAATATAAAAACATCCTACTGATTCTGGTTCTTCATCACCTTGGAATTCATGCAGGTTATTCATCACCTAAGCATGGGGATTTCAGAATGATACTCGAGGGAGGGTTCTCTGCTCCCATGTGATTATGATTTTTATCCAGGTGTTGCACTGGGATAAATAAGCATGCCAGGTGCCAGGGAAAGAAAAATGAGGCTGCTCAGCAGTTCAGCCCTTATTTTGTTCCCATGATTGCCTGAAAATCTCATTGACCTATTCTGCCTGATTCACACTTTTTTCACTGTACAAGCTAAAAACAGCAGCACAAAGATACAGTTGTGAACAGCTGTCAACTTCCTCTTGCCTGCTAGCAGTGAAACAGCTGATTAACTGCTTTCAGTTGTGGTTCATTTAGTAAATTAGGCAGGGGTACATCTTTGTCTGAAGTTTCAGAAGTACTTGGGCTGCACGGATATTTGATTGTTGCACTGTTCAATTGACCCAATTTTTACTGAGTGTTCAGCTCATGCTTATAGAAAATCAAATCTGTTAATTATCCAAAACTGGGCATACAGAAATGGAACTGCCTCAGTTGCACAGCAGCTTTCTGAATATTGTGGAGATCCATTCAGAACATACTGAGGGAAGCAAATATGATTACTGCCCACTTTGGAGAGGAAATGTGAGTTTACTCAGCAGAGAGGAGTTCAGTTCTCTCCTGACTTCACTCAGATCAAGGTTTCAACCACATTCCAGTTTTGCAAAGAATGTACTGAACACTCCCTCTCTCCCTATCCTTGAAAATAACCCCCCAAACTTGTCCTTGATTAAGTTGAAAAGGCAATCAGCCAGTAAGTCAATGCTGATAGACTTATACCATGAACTCAGTGTAAGGTTACATTTAAAACTAAATTCAGAGCCAGTCTCCAAGGAGCAAAAATGGATATATCACAGCCAAGTCTCTAAACTGATAATAATGTAACTTTTTAAATCCAGCTTACCAGGGAAACAGTGCCTGCATGACCTGTGTGGCCTTTCTCACTCATTCACCAAAAGGGCAGATGGGAGAATGCTGTCCAGCCCTGTAGGTCAGGCAGTGATTTTTTGAGTTCTCTGGTTTAAATCCTCCAGCATTCAGCACAGGATATTTAAATTCATGCATCATACTTCTCACTGGAGAGGAAGATTTGAGGATTGCAGCACATGGTGTATAAGGAGAAGTTGAGGGAGTGGGTTTCTTCAGCCTAGAGAAGAGAAAGAAAAGGGCAGGGTGCACAATTACCTACGGGCCAGGGGTAGAGGCAAGACAAAGTTTTCACAAAGATGCACAGGGAAAGGGTAAGAAGCAACAGCCAGAAGTGGAACTTCAGTCTAAAGAAAGGGTTCTTCATCAGAGGGTGGAAAAGCACAGGAAGAAGTTGCCTAGAAACATTGTTGGAGATACTGAAAACTCTGGGAGACCTGATCTAGCCCTGAAGCTTGAAGCAGTGTTTTGAACTATAGGAGACCTTCAAACACAGCTACCCTGACACTGACAGCTTGATTACCAAGACACCAACAAGAAATTAATGAATGCTAGTAGCACTCAAAACAAAATTTCACTTGAATGAATTCACATAAAGAACATCACACATTTTTTTTTTTTTTTAATTTCTTAAGTTGCACTGCAATATTTTGGTTGATTAGATGAGTAAACAACTGACTTATAACGAGACAGGAATCACACTGAAAAACACAGATTTCTAATCTCATGGTGTTTTCACCCAGTTTTAATTTTAGACAGAAATGAGAAATAGCTGAAAGATGGAGGGGAGTGCTCACTTTTTAAGGCAGCATTTCCCCATTCTCAAGTCCATTCATGAATCTGTAGCTGCATTTCCAGATGGATTACTGGGCTCATGGCTCCTATTGCCCCAAGGGCACCAAGGGGTCTTGTTCTACTTACAGCCTCTTAAGAGGCTTCATATCCTCTGCCAGTCATGTTCACACATCCTCTTCCTGTCAGCTGCAGTTATTTCCTTCACGGAAAATCCAGGTTAAGAAAGGCTGAGTGTATGTCACAATAATGCCAGCATCAAAAGGTCAAAAATCATGATGTTTCTGAACCAGTAAGTCTTGCTATAGCTAGAAAGCTTTCCAGCTTTGCATTGCAGTATTAAGGTCAGAAATTTCCTCTTTCTGAGAAAGAGTGCTTTCCTCCATGAGGCCTTCCTTTACGACTTTAAGGTTTACTTTGTCATGTAACTGCATTGATTACAAACTATATCTCCATGCCCATATCCAGCATGAATATCTTTGTCAAGAATAAGCTGATAACAACATCGCTATTTCAGTGACTTCTGTCCATGATCTGGTAGTTAGGGAGCTGTAATAACAAGAACTGGTAAGATGACCTGTGGTTTGGGTGTTCAAAAACCAAGAAATTTATTTATACTTATGCATTCTAGAAGGCTTAGATGGTATTATTTAGTTCCGTTATTCACTTTTATACTTATTTTCATACTCTTTTTAGACTTAATCTTTTTTCTACGGAGAAAACTGTAGAAAGTCAAAGTATGCCATTTTCATTTAAAAAAAAATCCATTATTTTGCTGTGTTCTGGCAATTTCCATCTGAGACCACTTTGCCTCTCAATCTCTACCTGTTCCCTCTGGCATAAAGCTTATCACCAGAGACCTCAGAAAAATAAGAACACATACTTAAAGTAAATGTCCTAATTTGGGCAGTTTCTGAGAGAGATGTGTGTGTATGTTAAGGGATTTCTCTCCCAGCAAGCATTCCTCTCTAGCCATAACATGATGCCTGACTCTATGCTTCTCCTCCCAAGTGCTGAATCACTCCCAGTTTTCTTCTCTCTGACAAGGGTCATGGCCATTTTTCCAATTGGCTGGTTGTGTAACATCACCATTCAGTTGACTTGTAATCTCTCAATTCAGAAATCTGTGTCTTGTTCAGGTGTTTTCAAAGCTCAAGTGCTCTTACTAAATGGAAATTATAGTTTAAACAAATATTTTGCCCATCAATATTTTGGGGCTGATAGATGAAATTAGAAGAAATACAACACAGGTTATAAGGACCCTCTCAAACCAAATGTTCTTCTTTGATGCAGAATATTGATTTAATATAAGCGTAGATAAATATGGTAATTTAAATGCCTGACAATCTCATTTAGATCACATATAGCTTCTTAAATACATGATTGATGGTTTGTATTGTCTTTGCACTTAACAAAAAGGGCTTGTAGGAATCCACTGAGATTTTGCCAATGTTTCATGCAGGTCCCTGCTCCACACAGATCTCAGTCTTGCTTGACTGATGTAACCAATAGTTTCAAATTACCCACTCAATGAAACCTCAGATTTTCTCTTCCTCAACCTAGTCTTCACATTGCACATAAATAGCTCCAAATTACCATGCTGTGCCAGGGGGAAAGGCAAGGGAGACTAAATGAATGCCAAATGACTCCATGATGCCAGTAGGAGACATAAAATAGTAGAAGAACTTGCACAACTATTTCATGAAAAGTCCTTCGAGGCTGGTAAGTTAAATTAGCAATGACTGTTGGCTTTTAATTGTTCTAAAACTCTCTGGCCACAATATACAATTCCTGTGCTACAGCACAGGGCAGCAGTGGCAGCACTCAGTGTCCCTGAGTCACTGTGCTCTCCTTCTCCCCCCGCCTCTCTCTCTGTCTTTCCCCCTCTCTCTCTCGCCCTGTCTTCTTTTCTAACTTTTTCAGACATTTCTGAGGAACACTGTAGCTTTTTTCAAAATACTGGCTGACAGATGAAGCAACTCAGACAAGAACCTTCTCTTTTCAAGTGCATTAAATCATCACATCGAGCTTTGGATTGCAAGTCAAACACAGCAAGCTTACATTCTTACAATCATAGAGCCATTTAGGCTGGAAAACGCCCTTAAGATCATCAAGTCCAACCATTAACCCAGGACAGCCCAGTCCACCACTAAACCATGTCCCTCAGCACCACATCTGCGTGCCTTTTACACACCTCCAGGGATGGTGACTCAGCCACTTCCCTGGACAGCTTATTCCAGTTCTTGACAACCCTTTCCATGAAGAAATTTTTCCTAATAACCAACACGAAACTCCTGTGGCACAGGAGAAACCGTTTCCTCTTTTTCCTTAAAGCAGAATTAAAACAAATATTTGACACAAGAAAAAAATAATTTCATTTCAGTATTAAAGGGTTTGCTGGCAGAAACTTTGACAGAAAACACAAAGGCTCCGAGGATAAGAAATAATTGAAAACATTTGGCTAAATCAGTGAAATTACAAATATTTAATACATGACTCACGGGAATCACATCCATGAATGATGGATACTGAGAGGCTCTTCTCCATTTGTAGAATGGGTTCAGCATTGCAGGACCTTCTGTAGTCTTCTATTCTTCTGTAGCTTCTGGAAATAATAACTCACAAAAATTTCAACAGATTTATCTGATTCATCTACTGTAAGTACCAGGAAACAACAGACTAGATATTAGATCACTGCTGGCTTTTCAAACACAGCCTCACGGAAAACACAGCCCTTTGAGAAATCAAAAGCTGATTTCACTTCTGGACTGAGGAATCATCTCTTCATTAACAATCCTGGCCAGAGTGCTTTAATCCAGATGGGACCCTTACTTCCTAAAGCCAGCAAAAAGCATGAAAAGGGCTCAAATATGGAGTATACTGCTTACCTAAGAGAAGCTGGTGTTGAGTTCCGGATCTGAAGTATGTTGATAAGTTTTGGTTTCAAGTTTGGAATAGATTGGCTCACAGAAAAAGATTGGTTTAACACAGAAATGCACCTAGCTATAGGCTATGCACGAGACATGCAAGGGAAGGGACTCTACATTTGGTATCAGTGTCATTTCAAATTTGCCATGAAACTGCTGTACTAAATCAAATACCCTGATTTCTCATGTTTTTTCTTACTTGGTGGTTATTTAAGAAACCCCTCAGCAATTCTGAGTGGCAAATGCTACAACATGCACTTTTTTTTGTTTGTCCCCTTTCCCCATCCTGCCTTTGCAATGATCTGTTCCCCAACAGCACAATTCCTGAATATCACCCTTACAGGAAAACTTCACAGCATCAGAAGTAAAATGACTAACTTTTTCTGTAATACGTATTTCTGGGATTATTAGGGAGGTTTCTGATGTACTCTGCCCATGGCAGTGATGCTCAAAGATGCCCCATCTCAAACTTCCCTAATGTCTCTTCCTGTCCACAGTCCTGAGTGAGTCACTTCACCCCTCATGCAGGAAACCTGCCTACTTTCTTTTTCACTGGGAAGGATCCACAACCACTGAGTGACCAGCAAAGCAAGCAAATTGACATGAAAGGGAGGAAAGAGAAGCCTCTTAAATGTTCCCTTGCTTATGAAGCTTACCAGAGTAACTGGTAACTCAGAAGTTCTCAGAATCTGATTTATGGGCCTGAGGATACATACATCCTTTATTTTCTGGGAAAAAAAAAATCATAAACTGAGTGATGAAAGCATGTGCATCACATCTTTCTCTTAAACTCTGACTGTAGGAAATGCCACTTTCCTTTCTCTCTCATAGTTTTTCCTGTTCACTCCTGTTCACTCCTGTTGCCACTGGCACACCTACCAAGAAGTCAGAAACGTGGGCACATTTCGACTTCATCTTTTGATGCCTCAAACTCATATTTCCCCTAATGGCCAGTTCCAAAACACACTTGGGAGGTTGATGAAGTTGAACCTTGTAGTTAAACACTGGTGGCCAGAGGATGGAGACAAGGCTGCCTCTGCAATCCCATTGTCTCACAATGCCCAGTGGAGAGGAGCACTCTGCCTTCTCCTCCCCGCTCTGGGGGCTTTGCCTATGTTTTCCCCAAGCAGTTGCCTCACATCAGCTGTATAATAGAGAGACAGGAATGTACCCACATTTCACCTCCCTGGGAGTGACCTGCCTGTTGGGTTACAGAGTCCGGCTCTGCTTCCCCTCCCACACTCAGTGAATCAAAAAATGCATGAACAAGTAGCTCGAAGTCACGTGTGGATACTGCCTCACTGTGCTCGTGTCTGTCTCTTGCTGGCCCTGTGAGTCACAGATCATTTCCAGGTAAACCTCATGAGAAGGGAGGGACAACCCTTCCCTGAGATTCCTACACACACCACCTCCTGTTTAGTCTCCCCTGCTGAGTGACAGGTTAGACACTGGGGAAAAACAGTGTTGGATCTTTCCAGGCAAAGGAGAGGGAAATAAACCACCTCTCTGCTCACCACCTCACCCTTGGTGAAAGCTCCAACCTCTGGATAAGACAGATTGCTTCAACAGGACTGACTGCACATATTTTAAAGGAAACCAGTGATTATGAGTTCATTTTGTGTAGGGCCTGGGTGTGTAGCTGACTGGCATGTGGCTACACAGACAGAGGGAACACCCCACCTGTGAAACCCAGCAGCCATGAGACATCCCTTCAGTCCTGAGCCACATACTCATCCAGGAGCCCAGAAATGCCTCCAAGCAGGATTGAGCACCTCATGAGCTCGAAGGTCAGGAATGCAACCATCACCAGCAAACACATCAAACATGATATATGTTTTATTGGTTTAATTTCCAAGGAAGTTAAAAAACAGATGTAAGACTTGCATAGCATAATCTCTGCAATTTATGAAGAATAATTGCATCTTTTATGCAGTCCTTCATTTTGATTTGGTGTAATTTTGACAGAAAGATGACCTAAAATTTTTACCATACTTTGAAGGACACCATTGAAAGTATATAAATCATAAACTGTATTAGAAATATCTTAGCCATATCAGAAAACACAGAGCTCAGAAACTTCTCCTAAAAATGCTGATTTCTGTTTTGTGGTTTCAGCCTCCTGGCTATTATTAGAGCTTATAATAATCACCATTTTTGCCTTGAGATTTCAGAAGGAGCTAAGTCTCCCAGAGAATGTAATGTGCCTGAATAATTCATTGCAAGTAAATAAGGATTTGGTTTTCAAATATATAGAGGGCTTTCCACATAGAGCACTCTTGAAATACTGTATTAAGTACATTTATTATCCATATAAGGCAAACATTTATCTGCAATTATTCCAAAGATTTAATTTTGCAGTAATTGCAGTATTTAGATCAAAGAGCCTGCATTCATATAAAATGGTCTTGTTTTCTATATACTTGGAAGGTTAAGAAAGAAACCATTATAGATCATATACTTTTTCTATAAAGTGTGTCAAAGTGTTTATGCCCCTTTTGCATCTGCAGTCCTTGGGGTTGAAGTATGCTAAATTTCTTCTTCTTTGAATTATTTTTTCACATGATGGGAGGGATGTTCTTTTTACAAACTTACAGTGTATGCCATTTAAAAGCAATTCTTTGTACTTCAAGATTTTCCAGAGAGTTTTGGCACTGAGAAGAATTTGTCTTCATTGATGGAAAGACATATCAGTACTGGCGGGAACACTCCACTTACTAGAAGGGAAATATTATCCTTTGTTGAGCTGAAAGATTCCTTATGTATCTTCCATCAGTCTGAAGCACTGTGACATTTCCTATCACTGTACCACAAGGATGTTCCTTCTGGGAAATGCACAGACTGTACTAATGAGTATGTTCATACATCAGAGAAAATCTTTCTTTTCCCCCTGTAAAATGGCAAAATTATTCTTGATCTAATATTTCTAAGCCACAGCAGAGAGCATGTGTAATTGACTGTAAATAATAGGTCAAAATGACCAAGCATGACATTTTTAAAGTTCAAATCCTCTCATCTGTAGTTATCATACATTGCATTTTGGATATTCACAAACAGTATTTGTCAAGCCACCGTGGACCAAAGTGAATTATTTCGTACTAAATGCAATAACAAGTGAAACAGAGCTTGTTGAGGTTGCTTTCAATTTCCTTTTCTAACTTCTGTGCCATTTTAAACAAATGACACAGTGGTGAGGTGAAGAGGACAGAGGAGAGCACCAGAGATCACCTGAAGGTCAGCATGCAACAGGTCTCTTCATATTAAATCTGCCAGAGCTGCACTGGCTTTCTACCGGACAAAGCAGTGCTCTGCATAACAGAAAGGCAAAGAGGGAAGCAGTTAAGAGATTTAGATACCAGGAAACTGCTTTTCAAGGTTCCAAAAAGCCTGCTCATTACAACCTCAGATAATTAACTATTAGAGAGATAAACACCCTGCTTTTCAAAGCAGACATCAAGGAAGCAGACCTTGGGCTCTGAAGTGGAAGGCACAACTCTCAAAACTGATTCTCAGTTTGCATACATATGAAAAACCTTTCTCTTTCCATGTATTTTATGGCAGATGGTAAGAAACAGATAATGTTTCTTCTCATTTCCATTACAAAGCTCTGCTGAGAGAGTGTTCCAGCTGAAGTGAGTAAAACCAGTTCTTCAAAAGAACAAAAGAAAAAAGAAAATATTATACATAAAAAAGGTGGGGGGAAAGGAAAGAGAGAAAGAAGAAAGAGCATTTTGAATTCTGATTTGTGCACTGGGTGATGAGCTTCCTTTTCCCCATTCTATGCTCCTCTGTGGTAGTCGCTCCCCTTTCTGTTTGACCAGCTCTTTCACAAAGCCGCCTCTCTCCAGGGATATGCTCAAACAACTCAAGGATTGCTTCAGCCAGAAGAACTTTCACACAGCTGGAGCCAAAATTGCCCCAAGGGAGATCTAAATCATACTGGATGAGAGTTTTGACGGTGGTTTTAGCAGGGTCAAAATTTCACTTCCCAGGTGGAAATAGAGCAGCCAGTCTAGGAGAATTTCTTCTTCCAGAAGGACTTCCTGTAAGCATGAAATCTTCCTATAGCTAGCTAGACACATGTTGAGGGTCATAAAACATCTGGCCTCAATATATTCAATCTTGATTTACGTAGACGTTCTATTTTGCCTTTTTTTTTTTTTTTTTTTTCTCTGTGGCTTTCTTTATTTTTTGTAATTTTCACAATAATTGATATATCAGACAAAGTCATAGGTTTTAGACATTTGCTCTCAGAAATCAGAAAGCATGAGTCTTGTTTAGGAGCTTCCAACAGCCTTTTAAGGAGGGTTTTATGAAATGAACAAAGAGTAAGAAAAAAGCATATTTTGACCTGTTCATGATGGAGAAGCATCCAAACTTTCAAGAGTTCCCTTAAGTGGTCATTAGAGATTGCTGAGGATAAACAAAGTTTGTATAGGAAATGACTGTATTACTTGAAACATCTCTAATTAGAAATAATGTGTCAGCATCCACAAATATATAAGGAAACAAGAGTGTGGAACTCATAGAATCAAGGAATGGCTTGGGTTGGAAGGGACCTTAAATATCATTTAGCTCCAACTCCTCTTCCATAGGCAGGGAGACCATCACACAAAACATCCCAGGGAAGACATCGCATAAAATAAATCATATGGAAAAGTAACAATTAGAAGAGAAAGAAGCTGAGAGCAAATGGATGGAATTCCTTCACAGGGAATGTGTTTTGCAAATGGCATCCTGAATCTTCATTATCTTTGTGCCTTGTTGGCATCCCCACACACCACTTCTGAAGGGGAAGACAGAGATTTCCCAATAATTCCCTCTTTTCCATTGCTTTCAAACTGTCTACACATCATCTTCAGTTTCCTTTTGGAAAAGCTGAATGCACTGCTACTCTCATGCCACTCTCCCAGTGCTCTCTTCCCATCCACATTGTTTATAAAATATGTCTTGCATCCTCTCTCCTAATTGGGGTTTTGACAAAGCAGCAAAAGGAAGTAGTATATTATTGTGTTTACTTTCCTTCATTGAGACATGGCTTCCTGACAACAAAGTTGGGCTTGTTTTGGGAGTCATCCACCAGTAAAACTTGATCAAACCTGTTGCATCCTGAAGCAATTGTGCAAAATAGAGTTATGGCTGCTGCAACCTAATCACAAGCAAAAACATGTAGGTGAGCTGTAATTATCAACAGTTTTGCCATCTGATAACATTTACAGCAAACAGAAAATTACCAGAAGCAAATTAGAGGAAGCTTTTTTGGGTTTTTTTTTAGTAACTGACTTTTCCCTGTAGTTGCATAAAAATTTCATCTCCAGAGAATCTATCCTGAACATTTTTCTTCACTGGATGTTGGAGGCTGAATTTCGGTATTCTCCTTCAGCACTGGAAGCACTTGAGACCCCACTGATAAAATGTCTAAAAAGGATGAATGCAAGGGCTGGTTCATCAGGTATATGCCAAAGTTTGTCTGAAAAAAAGCAAAATATTTATTAAGATGCAACACATGTTAGGGTATCAAATCTATAGAGGATCTCACAACCCAGATATGTTCAGAAGAACAATATTGCTTTAAGAATAATGAGGTATGTACTATGTGCATGTAATTAAGAACATTCTTAACCCATTAGTTATAACAGACTGATAAACAAAAGCTAATGCCATGCTATTCAAAAAGAATAGCTTAAGTAAGTGGATAAATAACACAGTATTTTGTCATGAGCTCCATAGGATCATATATGTAATTCACACTCCCTCACAATCTTGTTATTTAATGACTGCTCTGGCTCCTTGACAAATACAGTTAATGCATTGTGACAAACAGCGGCTCTGCAGCATGGGAACAGTGGTAGGTTTCAACAGCAAGGAAGTCTTGTATCTTCTACCATGAATTATTTGCTTTGTTAACAGAACATTATTCTGTCAAGCCTCTGCGAGTTCCCCTTCATTTGTTTTTATGAATATTTTAGTATGCTTTACAGAAAATATTCAGAAAGTTTGTTTTATTATTTGCTCCCACTTGTTAAGTGTCATTATCTGTGAATCCATCCTGCATAAATATTAGAAATACTTAGAATATGTCTTTGTGATACTGATTAATAAAGAAAAGAAGAATGGAATATCTACTTTGCCCACTGACCATGCAACCCTAACAGACACCAAAACTTTATGTGAGTGTCTGCATTCTTACGTGAGGTCTTGATCTCAAGCAGCTGAATGTTACAGCTGTGGGTATGATCTGGAAATGTCACAGGAAGAGACTGGTGAAGTTTTGTGGTTTTGTTTTCCACCCGCGGAGAATTTAGAAATATGCAAGAAAAAGACTTGTCATCTCATGACAATATCTTCCAAAGACTTAGATAATAGTTAATCAAAAAATATGCAAAGTAAGAAAAAAAGGAACGTTGAAGACCATGTTAAATTGTTGACTGACTTTTAGACCTCACAAAGTCTGCTATTTAAACTGAGGACCTTGGAAACCCAATACTAATCTTCTTTTCTCTTTTTGTAGGTTTCAAAGAAAAGTATTTTGCTTTCATAGACTACAGCCAAAACGTGAAAGCCATTCTAAAGTGTAAAGTAAATAAATAAGCAAATGAAATTACTTGAGAATGAAATTCTGTTATCCTTCTCTATTTCCTGATTACATTTACTGCCATTGTTCAGATCAATGATCCTGAAATTGAGTGAATTACATTTAGAGCAGGTTTAAAAAACAGTGGGTAAAAAGAATTGCAATAAATAAAAAAAAAATAGTGTTAGGTGAATTTAAGTGAACATATTTCACAGCCTAAATATGAAGGCAGTATGTTTTCTCCTCTTCTTGCCCTGTATGATTAAATAAAGATGCAGCAATGAGGCAACACAGAACAGCTTTTAGTCTCTGAAGCATCCATGAGAGCTAAGATTGAGACCTACTCCCAAATAAGAGAGATGCTGTAAAGCAGAAATCTATCCAAACATGGCCTCAAACTCTGAATTTGGTCTTTCCATTTCATTCCTAATCCTAAACATCATTGAGCAAAATGGGCCCTAGGCTTAGGTGTTTTTGGCTACCTCTGCTATTCCTTCATCTCACTAGCACATCACATGCAGAGGGCATGAGCTGGACCAATCAGGCCTATCCTATTGCTGGCACTTTTTGGGTACCCGTGACTATAATGGTGTCAATGCTTGGTGTACACAGGGTATTTCCTTATGGTCAGGGTTCAGTATTTAATGTTGAGGAATGACTGCAGCATTGTAAGATCCCAACCCTCTTGCACAGTGACTGTGTTGGATCAGCCACTATGCCATAATGGTGTTAGTAACTGTTTCATTTAAAATATCAAAGTGCCTAGTCTTATTTTTCCATTTTTGCTTTTCTCACATTGGTTGACAAGTTTCTCTATTGGCATAAACAATGTATTTTTCAGCCTTGTGGGTAATAACCTGGATTCACCTCCTATACCCTAGTGCAACAATGACAGTTGCCATGATTTTGTTTTTTTTAAAACAAATCAGGCAATTATGAAAAAAATGTAAAATTAATATTAGGTCATGATACACCACATTTCACACAGGAAGGAATTTTATAATTCATCCATGTAAATGATGGATGCTTATTTGATGCATGGGAAGTTTTTATTTATATTTACTGTATTGTCGTCTCGATGTATCTTAAAATGAGACTAAATCTGGGCAAATTGTTCACTCTGAAGAACTTAGTTTTTAAAATTTTTGTTATTGAAAATTATTTAGCACGATTTTTTTTTTTAATGCACCTTAAAACATTCAGAATTATTTAAGAAAATGCATGTCTGAATACATCTTGTCTTCAGGAGTTCTCAAACACTCTTTTAATGCTGCTCCTTAATATTTTCCTTCTCTAATTTGGCATCTAAAGTCTCAGTGGTTTTTTTCAGTGAAGAGTTTCAGTAATGCCTAAGGAGTTTCCAAGGTGATGATAAACTGACGCTACATATATTTTAGTACTAATGCCTGTTTGGAATTGCCAACCTCTTTTCTTTTCTGTGAATGTTCTTAAAACCCAAAATTTAGCCTGTGATTGCCAGAAGTGGATTTAACATCTTTTAAGGAAATTTCCCTGTTTTTTCAATAATTACAAATAATGACTCAGCAAGTACTGACAATAGCAATCACACACACATCCCTGCCAAGCAACCACAAAAGCTGCATCTGCCACTTCAGCTCTGTTTCCAGAGAAAGATAAAATGTTGAAATCAGCCCTTCTCACATTTCTGATGAAAAATGAGGCTTTCAGACACAGAGATTACAGCCTGCAGGGTTATTACAGTGAACCGCATAATCTCTCCCTGCTGCTGCTACCTTTTCCTGACTTCAAGGACATTTTATTCTGCATATAATCTTCCCAGAACACCCCAAGAACTGGGCAGGGAGTGCAGGACTGCGAGCTCCGGGGCTTTATCTGGCAGTAGAGACTCCTCCCATCACTATAAAACGTTGCAGGGACCAAAAATTTAAAGCTTCTTGATTAGGAAAAATCAGACCACTTCACTGCTGGGAGAAATAGAGAAAACATACATACTCTTGCCAACAGTGAATCATATGATAGTCATCATACTCACTAACAGGAGGAGCTATGAAATGCTGTCATTCTTGCATGTTGTTTCAAGTTCATTTTCTGGATCAACAGTAATATGCTCTGCTCAGAAATTCACCAACAGAGAAATATCCTGTGTGCACCATTCCCTTTTGTAAGATAGAAACCTGAGGGGCTACATCTGACAAAGGCCTGTGGTGAGACGCCTTTGAGCAACAGCTCCTAAAGAATCAGTTAACACAGACTAGAACTTGGTAGGGAAACACCCTCCTAGAATGTGTAACAAGCACATAAATCATACTGCATGCTAATGCTTAGCTTTGGATGGATGAGTTCTGGATTTTGCCCCCAGATATAGCTCTCAGCTGCTGTATCCCAGCAGATAAATTTACCTGTCTGGGTCTGATCATTTATTCATACAGTAAAACAACCTTCCCCTCATCCAAAGATTTGGGAGATGAAATTATTAAAATTGATTTTTTAAAATGCAAGAATGTTTTATTAGCTTTAGGTTTACAAAAATGTAAAGCCTTAAAAATAGGAGAGTGGAAGTACTCACTTTTGACATGCTGATTTTTTATATTGGAAAAAGGGAAATTTTTAAGTTGGTGGCAATAAAACTTCATATTGTTGAAAATATCTGGGCTATAGAATGCTTTCTTAAGAACTGATATTCCTTTGCTCCACCTTAAATAAATGCATTTTCCAGTTCAGCCACCAATGAGAAAAGAGAACCATTTTATTTCAGAGGTCTATTAATTACAACAATCACTGTTCTCAAATGTTCCAGATAGTTGAATTAAAGGCATTGCATGGTGTAAAGCCCTGCATTACTCTGAAGATAATGATAATGATGCATCAGATATGAGAGGTCATTTGCTATCCTTGGATAGTAGGCTATCCAAAGGCACAGCATCTAATTCTGCACAAAAGGAAGCTCTCCCAAGGTACAACAAGATACATAAAGGAGGATCAACAGCCCCCAGGAAAAAACACAAGCCTTTTAGTGTACGAAGGCATGTTTAAACATAATGGCTTTCCCTTGATGTGCTGCTATCCATACATTTAGGCCAGGGCAGACTGCTAATGCAATAATTCCCTTTGCTACCTTGACAGCAAGTCCCAGCTTATAGCACTGCTGCAAATCTACCCACAGGGCTTCCACTGCCATTAGCGTTAAACGGCATCTGCAAAACACCGAAGAGAGGCAAGAATTCAGTGTTCTCCCTCTGCCATCCATGTGTGTCTTGCATCAGGTGGTGAGGCATGTGAAACAGCATGTGGCCATTTGCTTAATGTAGTTATCCAGTCTTTCCTAATCTCCTGCAGTAACAGAGAGCACTCTGTCACATGAGAGCTCATCTTTCCTTTCCAGGCAAAAATTACAGAAGGAATCCTTAATGAGTGTTTCTTCAGAAAGCAGAGCTCAAGTTCACTTTGTAGAGGTGTTTGCATTTTATGTCAAACAATGACATAAAAGGTTTCATAAAAAGCAGCTGGCAAGGCCTCAGCACCATGCTTTCCATTTATCAGGAAGCATGCAAATTGCTTGTGTGGCTAGTTACAGTAGCTGGTTCTGACTTTCAGCTGCAATCCATCTATGCAAAGGCTCAATCTTTCACTTTGAGTCAAAAAACATTTCTCAGAGTCTCAGAGGAATGGAAAAAAACGGGATTTCAGAAATAAATATCGAGCTACCTTTTACAAGCCTTACATTATTTAGCTCATTATTGAAGTTCATTAGCAGTACTGCTATTTGGGCTACTTGTTTGATAAATTTCAAAGTAATTTTTTTGAGGTTGATGTTCTTGGAAAAAACAAAACAAAATGGTAAAAATTGATATCTGGCTCTATTCTCTACGTGCAGTTTCTTTAATGTTCTGGCAATCAACTAGCTACTGTAGCTTTTCAAAAAACTGGGAAATTATCTTAAATCTTATTTTTCTGCAATAGCTGCTTTTGTAATTTGAATCAAATTATTGAAAGATGGGAGAAAACACTGCTAAATTCCTTCAGTGAATCTGCATCTGATAAAAAAAAAAAAAAAAAAAAAAAAAAAAAAAAGAGAGAGAATGAAATCCTTTAGATGACTCCTTAGCAGAAAAGCACATGGTAGAGATATGAGTCACCAAAGGATTAGCTCTGCAATTTAACACAGTCACATGAACTCGATGCTCCTTTCTGTCTCCCCACTGTGAGCTGTGAAAGGTTTGGCTCAACGTCCTCCACTAGGTCTGCTGAGCACACAGTAAATGCCACAGCGCTTCCTGGGTGCTGCTCACTGATACTCAGCTGGTGCCCATCGCCACAGGGGTGACCTGCAGGAGGGCTGGAGTTGGAGGTCTTCTCAGACCTGCTCAGGCAAACCTACCAGTTCAAAGTCTCCCTTTCAGCTGTCAGCTAACCCAGAGGACTCACTCTTACGCAGAGCAGGGAATGCTCACAAGATCCCATCTGCCAGCAGCTCTGAAGGCTGGGAAGAATAAAAAAAGGCTGAATGCCCGTGTGTTTGCAGCGTGAACAGCGGCGCACGGCTGAGGGAGACAGAGCACTTCCCCGCGGGGATCAGCAGCGCCTGCCTCGCCTCGCCGGGCGGCTTTTATCCGGCTCCAGCTTCTTCCCGAGAGGCTGCATTGCTCTCTTTGCCTTAGTCCTGTTTGAACGGGTCACTTGGTTCTAGCAGTGTAACGAGAAAAATCTCTTCCTTGCTGAATTAATCAGAGTGAACGAGGAGCTCATCTTTGCTGTGGGAAACATGGAGAAGATGCTTTGTCTCCCCTGAGAATCTGTATTCCGAGGAAGGTTTTGTTGCCATTTTCTCCCTGAGTACAGAGTGCTTTCTCACTACAGAGGTTCCAAGTCGCAACCCAGTAAAGCCCATATGGGCCGAAAAAATCCTCTGCGTACTGCACCCCACGTGGCAGCAGGGAGCATCCCTGCCCAGAGTGCCCAAATGTGCTCCGCACTGTCCCAGATGCTCCAGCTGTGGCTCAGCATTACCCGCAAAGGGCCCCTGTCCTCAAGCTACCTACCGTGGGGCGCCCAGGAGCCCATCTCCCAAAGGCTCATGTACTGTGGCAACCCGAAGTCACCTCAGGTCAGGAGAAGCTGTGCCTCGACAGCCGGCCCTGCCCGCGCCTCTCCCCAGCTCACTGCCCTGGGCTGGCTCCAACACGGAGCCACAGGAGCTATTCACCAAGTATAACAGCCAGCGAAAAGAAAGCCCTTTGTTTGTTTAATGAGCCACTGAGACGAATCAATTTATTATATTTTTTCTGTCCAAACATAGAATGCAGTATTTGTAACTTGTTTGTGCATTGTCTGGGTGAATGATTTTGAGCCTATCTGTTATTGCTCTGTGCCAGTGCTGTGCCCCATCTCTAGTGTTTGGTACTGGCGAGGCTCCCGAGCCCTGACTGCCTGAGACACTTTAACGACAGAAGTTTAACCAACAGGAAGCAATGAATTTTGGAAAAAGGATTTTCACCTAAATAAATATGTATGATGAGATTTGTGGGACTTCTGGGATGCCAAACTGTCTAGCCATCATCTGAGCACTCTCAGTTCCAGGAAGCAATGCAACCTTTAGGAAGCAGGACCTCAAATAAACACCCGTATTTCACACTTACTCTCCAGTCATTTTCTTAAGCAGTTTCTTTCCACTTTGACTGTATTCACATCTGGTCTGTTTTTCCTGCTAACTAATTTCCCAGGGTAAGACTAAAATGTAGTCTTACAAGCCAACTGCAGAATTTCAAACACTTTCTGATTTTTCTGCATATTTCTTTTCTTAAAAGACATCAGTGCATCAGCTTGTGTTTTTAAGACTAAAATAAACACATTTTAAAGAAGTACATACTGAATAAAAGCAAGCACAGTTAAAATAATGCATATTAATAGTCCATTTCTGAATAAAAAATGTACTGAGCATTTTATGGAAATAAACCATGTCATATCTGGGTTGTAAATGCATACTTTTTTACAGCAAAAATCCAAATGGTAGCGATTAGCACAACAACTTTACTGTGAATATTCTCTCAGCAGATATTTCATTACCCATGCAATAAAGTCACTACATCTTTCATTACAGCTATTTTGAAGTACTGTACTGACCTTTCTACCTCTGGCAGCAGACAGGGACTGCAGAATTTCTTTGTTTTGTTCCCCAGACTGTTGATCAATGCAGATTATTTGACATCTGCTACATGGACCCACAACCTGAAATTTTAGTTAAAGAAAGTTCATGGCTGTTTATCAAAGCAGTATGACACTGAACAGAACAAGCTTCCGACCATAACAATATCTTAAACACATACGTTTTGCATACTTTTCCTGTGGTTTTTCAAACTTTCATTATATAAAAGGTCAGGTCTGTTCACCTAATGTAGTAGGTCTACTTGCAAAAGTCTCACTGAATTTTTAATTTACTTTTTTTTTTTTTTTAAGGAAAACTTTCTCAGAGACAGAATCTGAGAAATACCAGACATTTACATATTTGTATTTCCGGATGGTTTCCCTTCTTCTGTGGGTTAGCAGGGCTGCTTGCCCAAAGAACTGAATAAAAAGTTAAACCACTGCCTCAGGATTAACCCAAGGAGGATTTTCTTGGGACTGTTTTAGTGCAGCTGAAATGCACTATGTCTTTCTTACATGCATGGCACCTTTAGATAATCAGAACGTAAAATATTTACATATACAAGTTTATTAATCAGAAGAAACAACTCATTCTGTATCACCTATTACATATGATGTTAACATCATATGTAACTGTTCTTAAAATTAATTGTTTTTTGAACCAAGGTGTCTTTTTAGGGGTAAAAAAAAGTGCAACAAATTTATTCTTAGAGCTTTAAAACAGAGAAGGATGACATATTGCACTTTCACTTAAGTCTGCTTCCCCAACTTTAGCAAAGCTGTACATTACAGAAATTAAGTCTTACAGTATACCAGTATATACATTCTACTTTGGTAAAATGTGTCATAAATTTCAAATAGGGCAAATAATTAAACTGTACACTTCAAACATTTTATGTGCTGATCTGAAGCGATATTTCAGGGTTTTGAGATGCATCTAGAACTGCTTGTATAACTCTTCAGTGTAGTCATCAACAACATACACCAGCTCTTTTAGAAAATTCTTTTCCACAGCTTTAATTTTTTTTTAATTAAAAGAACAACAAGACATGAGAAGGAAATATTTTTCCCCTGTTTTACTTTGTTCAACAGCTTCTACCATTTTCATGGCATCAAGGAGCATTAACAGAATTTCTACCGTTACTAAATCAGAATCTGAAGAAGGACTTAGCAGAGATAGGCAAAGACAATGTAAGTTGCATAAGCCTCTCTATTTTTGCCTTGTATTCCTAAAGTATATTGATGCCAGGATTGCCTTTTTATTTCACTGTTTTACAGTAACTTATCAAGAGGATCCTCAACTGAGCTCCCCAGTGTAAGTCCAGCCTCCAACAAGCTATACACCAAGGATTTTGTCCTTTGTGTTCCTCGTTTCTTACAGGAATTTTTCCTCAATTTTCTGTAGATCATATTGCAGCTTACTGATCAAAGTGCACATAAGAAGAGAGCAGATAAGTAATATATATTCCACCCTTGCTGAAAAAGTTTCTTATATTATGCTGACCAGAAAAAAATAGGAGTGATGTCTAGCACAACTTCTAGACTTGACATTGGCACTTCTGTTATTCACACTTTAATTATAATCTCTAAGAAAACATTGAATAAGCCACTTGCACGTCCTAGGCAAAACATCTTCAAATACACATTTCATATCTCAAGGTCAGACAAATTCAACAGAACATGTAATACATGTGTGCATCATTCCCTTAGGTTTCATGTGTAGTTTCTAGAGATTCTATGTAAGAGTTTTTCTTAAAAGATTGTATTTGCAAACAAGGTATGACTCTTCAGCATTTTCCTTACAGTACAAAGGACATTATATTATTTTCGCTACAATATGAAGCACAACATACTCTAAAAAACCCTACCAGGCTACAATTAGAAACATTCCTTGAGTGGAGATTAGAACAAGATGTACAAAGGGCAATAGACCATGCGTGTTCACTTGTATTCACATCCAGTCTTTTGGCAATCAGATGCTGGATGTGCAGCAGTGTAAGGTTACATTTGGACTACTGAGCTGAACAGCAGCAAGTATTCTTTGCTGATGTGCTTGCTAAATATGTGCTGTAAACTCTGCCTTAAAAAACATGATTATTATTCAGTTCAGAGAGATAAGATAAGAAATGCTATGAATGATGAAATTCAATAAAAGTGTGGAGAAATATGTCAAAACCTCTCAAATATATTGAAGTATGTTTGTCACAGGACACATCAGGTTATTTTTGCACACATCATAAATTTCACCTGCACAAACCATATTCTAGTCAAAGCCTTACAAAAATTGGTTTGTCTTCAGGAATCAAAATGCTTTGTGATAGACTGGGACATGGACAAGAGAGAAAAGTTCACACCTGGAACTGCAGAGCACCTATTGAAATCTCAGCCCACTCTTCTTCTTCAAAGGACTCTGGTGCGCTGACGACAATGTTGGCACGGAAACGTCGGATTAATTCCTCTATTTCCAGTGGCTCCTTCAATCTGTCTCACAGAGTAGACAGAGAAAAAGAACAAATAAAATTATTAACTGGTTTTGCATTAGATGTTTGTGCTGTAAGAATCTGGTGCCTCATGATTAAGCAAATGCTTCTCTAGAATAACCTGGACCAAGTTTTATTACAAAGGCTATGGAAATGGCACAAGGTATTTAACTACAATATGTAGCCCTCTAGGTGGCTTCTTCAGAGGTGTAACCTGGAACCGTAGGTATGAACACGTTCAGACAAGTGAACCATGCATATGAGAAAATCCCCAATTTGTTATCATATATAGGGCTAATGGTAACAAATAAAAAGATCTTTTCAGTTAGTAATCATTTAATTTGTTAAACGTTATAAAAATAGCAGCTTCTAGAACCAAGGGCAAATAAAATTTATTCTGCACATGCTGCAATGTCAGAAGGGACAAAACCAACAGTTGCTGAAGGTGAAAAAGGCCTGTAAAATAATTTTACGAGAAAATATATCCCTCATATTATTATTATTTGCCTTTGGGAGGCAGCAGATTGCACCAAATGATAGGTGTTTTAAAAAAAATTAATCTCTGTGTGGTGATATCTCCCCCTCTTTACAAGCATTTGAACTGCCAGAGTGTAGATTTGTGTCAGTGTGGAGAATGTATATGAGACAGAAAGAGAAGCAAACTGCATACAAATATCAGAAATCTTGCTGCATCTTTGAATTGTCATTCTTCACTCTTCTTCTAAAGGAGGACTTGAACAGTAACAGGAAAAAAAGAAGACACACTGTGAAGTGTGCAAGAGGGTTCTCTCAGTGCCATTGTTAGTGGAGAACACTTCTTTTTGCATTAGGTATTAAGGATATGAAGAATTTTTGATACTCCATCAACTTTAGTCTGACAACTTTGGGATATGAAATCCTGCAGCAAAGGCAGAAACCTGGGTAAGCAGTGAGGAGAGGCGTTTCCGTCCCAAAGAAAAAGAAGTAAGGCCATACAGTTTAAAATGTATTTTAGTTAAAAAGAGAGAAAACATGCAAAAACCCAGTACAGGGGAAAGTTCACATCAAGGAGTCTTGGCAGAAGAGGCCTGTTAGGTAAAAAAAAAAAAAAAAAAACTTGGTTTTATTTAAAATAGTCTGGATGATCTTCTCTAGCAGACAAAAGTGCATAGGGATAAACTACCTGTGCAGACTTTCAGTCAAACCACAGAAGCCCAGCTCCACCAAGCCCCCAGTGTTCACAAGGGCTCCAGCAGCCTGAGGGTAGAAGGTGGGATTGAAAGCTGCAAGGCCAAAGGTTTTCCCTCAAGATCCCACATGCAATGCCATGGCTGAGACACAGTTTGTAATGAGTGCAGGAGGTGGGAGCCAACAGGAAGCACAGGCTCACACAGACAAGGAGGAGCACAGCAGTCACTTGCAAACATGCTCAGTTAAGCTGCTGGGCTTCCCAGCTTTGCTGTGGGCTCTGGCAGCTTGGCTGCTGCGTAGCCTCCAGTTTTGAATGTGTTTTGCAAAATACAAGTGCCTACCACCCCAGCCTGTACTGCTGGGGGCATCAAAAGCCCCAGTAAGCTCAGAGCTGAGCCTGCAGTGTCAAGACAGCTGCTGAAAAGTCCTTCAAGCTTTTTCTAATCTACCCTTTGCTGCTGAACTCAAACACTGCAGTGCCCCTACCCCTAGTCTTGGCCTTCAACCTGCTCAGGCTCACGTCCAGAATTCCTCACGTCTTTCACACCTCCCCCAGCCCTCAGAAGTGCTTATAATTATTTGGCAACATATATCTGAGTAAATTCCCATTATTTCTCCTCCCACAAAACACACATTGGTTGGATAGAGTGGCAGGTACCTTCATCCTGCAAATCTCAACATGGACCTGATTTGAAAACCAGTGTAATGTGCCAAAGTCAGCCTAGGTGCTTTGGATTTTCACAGCAGTAGGCTCTGTGATGAAGAATGCATTACCTATATTTAACAGGCACACTTGAAAATGAATATTTTTATCTTCAGGGTTATATTTCTAACAAGAACATTTGAGTATTAGGCCAGGCCACAGGGATTTTCATGGAGGTAACCTGTAATGGAAACACCAGAGACACTAATGTCTGAAGATACTTGTAGCTCTCCAACAGTATGCTGCAGTCTAATTTTTAATTGAATTTCTGTTTCTATTTTAAATCACCTCTCAAGAGCCAAGTGCACACTAGAAGACTAGTTTTTACTTATGGAAGACACAAAGAGAAATAATGAAAACTTAATTGAAAATTGAAATTGTTTTACAAAACTTAGCAGGTTTCCATTAAGCAAAAACAAACCCACATGCCAAGAAGCTAAATAATACTTTCTAAAAACCGTCCAATATTTAACAAAGACCCATAAGTGCAGTTCTTGAAAGTACATTGAATAGTTCAGTGTTTGGAACGCTCATACACCATGACTTAGTAACAGTGCAGAATGAGGATATCTCAATTCATTTCTCCAGCACCTGGAGAAAGCACTGCATGGCAAAATGCATGGAAGGAAGGACAGTTCCAACTCATGCTACATATTGGGAAGGAAGATGCTTCTCAGCCACCATTGCAGCTCTGGTCACATCTGGAGTTTCCTTTGAGGAAAGGGAGACTACAAGCCTAGTTGTGCTGGAAGATACGAGGTATAAAATCAGTGGATCATCTGACGTTGAATGTTTTACTGAAGCTCCTTGTTCTCCTTCCTCCTCCTTGCTGCTTCTTACTCTTCATCTTTGCACTCAAATCCCATGTCTGGAGGGTTCCTCACTGAGTCTCACCATGGAAAAAGCCCAGTCTGAGTAAGGGATGTCTGCAAGAAGTGCCCTCCCAAGGAGATGTAACCCAGCCAGTCAAGCCTCACAAGAAAGGCATTGCCTGTTCCTGAGAAAGGGTAGTCAAAACACTGAGAGATGGACTGAATCACACACATTTCCCACGATATTCTAAAATTGCCCAAATGTCTTCTCCTAAAGAAAGGAAAACCCTCAGACAATGCAAGCTCCAGTGCTCCTAGCGATGCTTCATTCAGTCAGTGGTTTTAAATCCTGAGGCTATATACATATCCTCCTGCAGATAGATAAATCTATAGATAGATACATATATATATATATATATATAGATAGATATATATATTCCTCTTCTCCTCAAAGCAGGAATTTTCAATGCAGAGAACATGTTTGGTGGGAGGAGAGAAGATGACTCCAGGAAGAGGCAAGAGAGAAGTTTTGTGAGACAGGAAAAGGGGCTCAGAGACAAATGCTGGGACTGTGGGATGCACAGCTATAATGGAGGCCATGAGGGAAGATTTTCTGTGGAATTTGAACCTTTCCTAGTTATATATAAGGAACAACAATTTCTTGTGGTCAGTATATGAAAATTTGGTTGGTAATGGGTTTGTTATCTTTGAACTGTGGGCTGACTCAGTGTTTCATTTGCTGCTTCTATCTCCCACTTTTGTATAAGTAAAGCCAAATTCAATTAGGGAATAAAATTATTCCAGTCCTGAAAATAATTTTAAAGTATTTCTTTTGTGCATATGTACTCTAAATCTTAATTATTCCCACGGGAGGGAAATAGTTCAGCCAGTAGTAAGACTTTAAAGTTATATCTGCCAGATGATTTATGTTGAGAAAACCTATTTATCCTTGTTCTTCTAACAAATAAAACTTGGCTGGTTCTCAACAGTATCTTTCCACCAAATAATGTGACAAAAATATAATTTAAATTTTCCTAAAGATGATTGGTAGACAGATTATACTCATGCCTTTAATCCAAATTTTCAGAAATTATAAAATAATTATTAATTACAGCTGTTTAGTAGCTATATATTTGTTGAATGTTGAAAAGTTGCTATCTTTAAATTTCTCCATAAAACACCTACATTGGCATCTTATGGCAAGATTCTGGAATCCAAGATCACATAGAGACATTTGGAGACAGAAGTGTCTTACCTTGCAGAAATGTGTTCTTTCAGCTGCAGAATGCTTGCTACATTTATCAGGAGGTATTGTGCTTCATTCACAAGAGAGAGTGAGATGTTTGTAGCAGGTGACAGACCTGAAAAAAATCAATCCAACATTCTAAAATCATAAAAATTAGTAATTTCACCTCATCTTTCCTTTGACCTCTTACTCATTCTCATTACTTGTTTATTCACTTGGTTTCAGACACTATGAAATACTCCAAGAATGCCCTCAAACCTGTAAATGATAATAATGCAATGAAGTTAGAAACTGAGATAGAGTTGAGATTTCACCAAATTTGTAAAACAATTTACAAGAGCAATATCTATGCATTTGCAGTCCTCTTTCAGTGCTCTTTCAATTATTTTTGAAATGAAATTTTATCTCTGAATAAATTCACTGATTCTTAGATTTTTCTTGATCATTTTTCCAAATGGTCTTTGAGTTTCCAGACAAAATAATGGTCATGATGATAACTCCCCCTGTACTGGTGTATCTGTACATTTTCACCAAATTTAACAAGTAGAAAAGCAGTAAAAAGTCAGATTGGGTATAAACACAACTACTAGATCAATGCTGGATAACTCTTTCAGCCTTTTTCAGGGTACCTATATACTCATATAAAGTCCATGAGCCTGATGTTCGCATGAGGAATCACGAATATTTTTAAGAATGACAACATACCTTTTGTATTCTTCTGATGTGAATTGCTTTTCATGTCTGAACTTTGTCTTATCAAGCGACATGGACGACCAAGAAATGCTGAGAACCAGCCAGCAATTCTTTCTCCACAGTCACGTGTTTTTACCCTGTTACAAGAAAAGAGGGAGTTTAAATTTGATTGCCCAAACATTAATTTGCAAAAGAGAAGTCAAATTGTGAAGATGTTTATTCTGATTCCTTCAATACAAAGTACAGTATCTATATTGCCCAATGAATTTCTCATGTGAAACACTGCATGACTATAACTCCCCATTTCCTCAACTTTACTCTGTTACACTTGCAGTCAACTTTCACAGGATCTAATTTAGTTTAGTACAGAAAATTGCTGTGGAATAAAGGATTAAATAATCATAAAACTGAAGACACTGACTCTGAAGTACAGTAAGTGGTTGTCCATATAACAATATTACAATACAGTATTATGAAAAAGTCACACTCTGGTCTGTGCTTGTTACTAAAACAGAGAGGAATGATCCGAGTTCAATTTAAGATTCCTCCACTGTGTGTAATTTTTAACAATCCCATCAGGTACAATGATGTTACTTCCCTAATTTAATTCATGTTAGTACAGACATTCCACATTAAAACATGGCTCCACTAACAGAGGCCAAGTATCTCTCTGAAGATGATTTCTATCACTTGTAAAATGTCTAGTGTGTTATGCAAGCTGGCAATAGAATTGCCTTCTTTATCTGGATGTAATCTTTCCTAGAAGGATTTTGAAATCACCTCTTTCCATTCGAGGAGGCCACATATCTGTCCACATGAAATTGATCCTATTTGACATTAGATTCCTCAGCCCTCAGTAAACTCAATGTCAATCTTCCAAAATCCAGGCATCTAGTTTAAATCAGTTGTCTGGGTTTTGCACACAGATAATGGGAAGAAGTTCTCATCTATATTAGACCTCAAGATGGGATGACTCTCAGTGTGGGAATGTTCAACTCTATTGATTACAAAAGGAGACTTGACTGATACCTAACTTTAAATGCAAGAGGAATGGGAATTCTTATGCTGATCTAGAGAGGATTCCTGTGGCAAGAAAAGTGAAGTAGCCATGTTCCTATGCTCACGCTGTTTTCCTGCCCAGCCAAAGAAGTTGTTCTGCATGGAAACCATCAGCTTTGTGAAACAAGAAAACAGCTACTCACAGCAAAAGGTGCTGAGCCCCAGGATAGAGAGGAAGTGGCTTGGTTTTATGAAATGCTCTGTAGGGTTCAAGTGAATTACACAGGTAGAAAGCCAGCACCAGTGAAAATCAAGGAGATTTTATAATCCTGCCAGGACCAGGTATCTCTTCAGCACTTGTTCTGAATTTTGAATTATGCTGCATCTCTCTCCCCACTTTGAGACTGGACAGATGTCAGCCACAGCTGCATCTAGCCAGTGATGCCCTAGAACTGAAGTGGTCTGGTATGAGCATGAGATGCAGGTGCTGTGTTAAAAAAGAGGCCAAAAGGTGAGTGTCCACATGAGATTTCGCAGTCTGAACTGTGCCCTAGCCCACCACTGTGTTAGGGAGAAGGCTGCTAATGAGAACACATGAATCTTCCACAGGAACAGTACAGGTGAAACAAATACCTCCAGTATTTTTTCCCACCTTCGCAGAGGTATAGGGGTGTTTAAAATATCTCCTGAGCCAATTGCCTCTAGCAGCCTGTTGGAGGTTAATACTGTATAAATCAGGAACAAAATTTTGTCCTCTTTTTATATACTCATTGTTTTGAATCACAGTGGCTGAGCTAGAGACTCACACCATTCTTGGTATTTCATTAAAAGTCACAGTGTACTTTTTGTATTCCAAGACTCCCATGTTTTCGAATTGCTTTCCGTTATTTCCAGACCATATTCTGAGCAAGTACCATCATCTCTTCAAGGTCTTAGTCAAAGTCATTCTGTTGTAGCTCAATTCTACTTGTTTTCTACTTGTGTTTATTTTTGTGGAGTATAACTTTACATCTGTCAGCATTACATTTCATTTGGCACATGTCAGGCAATTTATAAAGGAGAGCCTATTTCTCTCTGATTTCACTTGCTGTTTGCCTTGAGTTTCCCACTCATCTTTCTATTATGTCATTTAGCTTCAGTGCCTTACAACTGGTCCCTCTAGCAGGGTAATTTACAGAACAAGAAACAAGGACAGATGAAGTCTGAATATTGATCCCAAGGGATATAATGCACACAACAGGCTCAGTTCACCTTGTTCTTAACTACACCTTTGTTTTCTACCATTGCTATAGTTCTCTTGATCTCTTTGATATTGCAGCCTGTCAAAGAGGAGGCTGTGCCCCTGCCTATTTCAGTAGAGCAGCAACCTTGAGCCTTTAGGGTCTTCTACAACATCAATAACCTTATCAACATTAGCTTCTTCCTTCATCTGGCCCCTGTTAGCTATTGTACCAGAAAGCCATGTCCCTGCAATGTGAGCAGCACCTGCTCATGGACAGCCCCTGCTGGGATGAAGGCTAACGTTGATGAATTGCTTCAGAAGAGAAATTTGGGCTCATTAAACTTCTGTGGCTTCTGCAAAATTAAACTTCCTCACATGACTGCTTGCAGATTCTACATCATGTACTTTTCTCAGGTATCAGTCTAAATTCAGAGTAAGCCAACAGAACTGGATGAAATAACAGAGTCAGAGCACAGAATCAATAAATAGAAAATGCCTTCACTAGGGGTTTCTTTCAAGTGAAAGCATTTTAACAAAGACTTTTGGTCCCACTGCTCACCTTAGACACTTTGTAGAAGAGACCCCAGACCACAAATCCCCTCCTGTCCTACTGCAAAGTACTGCTTCCCTCATTATTTTCGGCCCTGGAGGCTCCTCTGCTGAAACACTGGAAACTGGCATCAATTGCTGTTGGATCTCTGAGCAGTTTCAGAGCCTCATCAATGCTGTTCACTCACCCTGCCTTACTTCCTGTATTGTTCATTTGCTAGTCGCAGTCCCCACTGTGCAATTTGCCTTCACATCCCCTTTCTTAGTCATTCTGTCCTTTCCTTCCTTCTCAGAACTCTAAGTTTTCCATGAAAACTTCCAATTTGATACAATAAAAATGACACAGTCAGATATACGAAAGAGAAGCTACAATAAATAGTATGGCAACAAATTTTATGCACACAGTGAGAAAGATAACCCAGGCTATTTTACAGCCTGTAATAGATGGGCTTACCATGGGGAGGCCAGGGATGAGTCAACACTAGGGGAAGTGGGACAGATGGTTAAAACAAATTACTCTTGGGTGAATTCCACTACCTGAGGAAAATACACTTCAGAGGAAAAGATCCTCTTTATCATCTGAATAGCTAGTAGAAAAGAAGGAGAACATAATTTTCTGCATGGCTCCATGGGGAAATTGCCAGGTCTTCTGCTGGTTTGTTTATGTGTTACTCAGAGAAGCAAATGTAGAGGGTTACAAAGGATTGGTATACCTTGGTTAAAGGAAGATATAAATCTTTAAGTGGCTCTTTTAGTTGGACTTACCAAGAGACTCATTGAAAAGAAACACAGTAGATAATGCAAATGTACTTTAGGAAGGCACTTGATACACTGCCTCTCAGAAAACTTAATGAGACTGGGGGAAGTTCTTAGAAAATATGATGGATAAACACTTAAGTTTATGGATAGGAAATAAATTTATTCATAATGTTATATTCACTGGAGTGGTATGTCTCTTGATTAGAAGTAATGTTATTTAATTTACACACCTGCAGTCATCTCAAGACTATTAAGGGGACAGTGAACAACATGGGTGGTCAAAACAAAATTAAAAAGAGTTGTAAATATGGAAAGCTATTTATAACTTTAGAAGGTTCTAGCAATTTTAAATCCATGAAGTATGAAATGGGCAACGTTGCCAGCATCATTACTAATAAATGAAGGAACTAAATTCAAGTACTGCTGAGACCCCCAGGTGGCATTTGGAAGTAACTGGGGACACCACCTCCTTTTCTCATGCTTGGAGGAAGTGAAAAAAAAGATTTCACTCATTCAAGTGAATGCTAAGTCATTTTATTTTACCATCCTTCCTCTGCTTTTTCATTTAAATATTTTTTTTTAATGTTTTCTATCAGATATGTGGGGCATGCCAAATTACTTATTTAAATAGGACCACTCTCCTGGTCCACTAAGTCATTCATTGCTTTCTCCCATTTTTTCAAGGACTTCTGTCTGTGTGCACATCTGTTCACATCCTGAGTGCCACTACAGTCATTTTCAGCTTCAGTACCTCTCTGCTCTCACTTACCTGTGTGAACAGACTTTGCTCTCACAGATCACATCCTCTTTTCCAGTATTGTCTTCAAGTGACACAGATATTGGGTCCATGCCTAGATGGGCAGAGAGAAAGCCATATTTAAATAAAAAAAATATGAAGAATCATAGGGTTGTGAAAAAAGTTCTTATTTTCCCCCTTGTTCACAATCACAGCAGCCTGACAAACAGCAAATCAAAAAAAAAAAAATCCTTTTTCTTTTTGCTAGAATTATATTCTCTGCCTGCAGGTGGCTCCAAATGATAAAACAAAGTGTAAAGGCTGCAGATGACCTTGTTATTCAAAACAAATTAAGAAATACACAATTTCATCTTTAAGTAACTTCATTCTCTGTTTATCTCAGGCCATGAAACTGGCACAGAATTATTGCCTCAGCCATGGCTTCTGCTGAAAGGATGGTCACTCTGACTCTTAGGAGATGATGTTAAGCACTGTCATGTTGGTGTTTTTTTGGAATAGAGGAATTGAGTTATCTGAAAGATGAAAGATGGAGGAGAGGGGAAGAAAAAAAGAAGGACAGTCTGTTCATAAAAAAGAAATATACTGTGAGATGAAACTACAATAATTTGAAGACAAAATGTATGGAAAACTGCAAATGAGAGAATTATTTCCATCTATTCAACCCCAAGTTTAAACTAGCTGAGGATTCTCTGGTAATGATCTATGTTCACAACTTCTCCCACATTTTTCTCATCTTTAACAGAATCAGCCAAAGAGATGGAAAGGGTACTGTAGTTTACTAGAACCAAAAAGAAAAGCTGTACTACTTTTCTTTCTGGTAGTTGAAAACAATTTTAACTTAAGAACAAAGTGTTTACTGTGTGGCTGCAATGAATCCAGCTTTTCCATTACACTGCAACATATACTAATCAAGACTCTGACTCCCCATTTCCCAGAATTATAACCACACATTTTGATATTATATAATGTTGTAAAACAAATAAGAATCAAGCTCTACCAGCTGTGTGATATGGTAAAATCAAGTTGGCTTCTTTTCTTCTTAAGAGTAATGAAATGTAGTTCAGATTCATTGTAATATGTCTACCAACTCTGTTTCATGCATGTTTTACAAAATAGAAAGTGGTCTACTTCTTTTTTGGTTAATTATGTTAGTATACTTCATAAGTGCAGACAGAGTGGGAGAAGTTAGATTCACTTAGGAAAATAATACATGTAATAAATGCATTCAACTACCCTGTAAAAACCTGAAAAAGAAGCCAATGTTATCATCTTATCAACTAAACTAATGCTGTTGGACCTGGAAACAATTAAACATTAGCATCATTCCCTCTGGAAAAGAAGAGTTTGAAATATTCCATCCTGCATGCACTCTTAACTGTTATATCTTTCAAATGCTTTCTAAGAAAGGCACACTCACAAAATTTTTTAAAATAGAATTTCAGGGCTTTAAAAAGCCTGTTTTTATACACCAGCATCACATTTTTATTGAACAGTACACATTTTACAGTGATGTTTAGGTCAGTTAAATGTTGTTAATTACAATTTTATTCTATCTTTAAGGCAAAAAAATAAAGTAGAATATTGCCCGTTACTAAAATGTAAAAGCTGTCATTCTCCATGGTCATTTGCTTGATAATAAAATTCACAGATGTGCTCACAGTACTAATATAAAAAAATTCTTATCGTTATAGCTCCTATTTTCAGTCAATGAAGAAAATTAGAGATCTGTTATTTCAATAGACTGAAATATAAACTATTCATGTATATTCTTTCATCAGTGTATGCACTTAATTCCCATTATTTTTATTGGCAGTAACACATGACTATTTGAAGGCACAATAAACTCCATGAAGTGCAATTAGCTGCTCAGTTTTGCTAGCATCTTTCTACTCCAATGTTTTAAAGTGCCTCCTCAACACTCAGAATTTCTCCCACTGTGCAGTGGCAAACTAATGCCCAACTTGCCAGAGTAATGCTGATCGTTAGCCAAAATAGAAAGAGAGAAATTAGTATTTTCTAGAAGTGTATTCTCAGCCAAATTCTGTTTGGCTACAGATTTGTATACGTCAGGAACAAGTGCAATGTTATCTGCGCTCCCATGTATTTGATGGAGGAGGACAAGGATATTTCCCTTGATTCTCAGTCAAGTAATAGCATTTCTGGAAATAAAGGCACTTGCTCCTGACCACTTTTGGGTTACTGGGAGCCAAACCACTAAACATCAGTCAAGACACAAGAAGCTGTTTTTCTCCGTGGGGGCTGATTTAGAGTTAGGTATACTGATTTTCTCAGAGGGCAACGTTTTGTTACACTCTTAACATCAAATAAATAGGAAATGCCTGTTAACAATCACGTAGCCTAAGAAAATAATTCTGTCAAAATTAATAAATATAGTTTCTCAAAATTAAAATCGCACTTCCTCTGCTGAATAAAAGCACAGCTGGTGAGAGAGTAGGCACAAGCCCTTTCTCTCCCTCTGTTCTCACTTAACCCCTTCATCAGGGATCTGGGAAATACCTGGAGTTCCCCAGCTGCCATGTAAGCCAACTAATTTTGCAGGCATGCCAGGGAAAGATCCTAAGCCTTCAGGCAGCTTTGGGCTTGTGGAGAGCCCTGCTCTGCCATCCTTGCTACCCAGAGTGGTGGCAGCATTGCACAGCTGGGTCGGTCCCACAGCAGGTTCTGCCCCTCCACAGCTGGGGGTTAGATGGGCTATGGAGACACCCAACATGCAGGGGTCAAAGAACAACCCTGGAAGGGTGTCCCAGCACATAGAGGATTCAGCAAAAGGTGTTAAAGTAGTTACTGTCACACCAAATCGTGCTGACAAATTTTCTTGGACAGAGAAGACAGAGAATATTAGGCCACATTGAAATAAAATAGCCGTAAACAAATTTTTCCACTAATGAAAAGCTCTAGAGGGAGAAGAAAGCATGTCCCTGGAGGGGAAGAGAGAACAGACTCATTATGTTTTAAGAGTGGCACAGATAAAGTCTTTACCCATATCTAATAGTATAACAGCAAAATGCTCTTAAAAAAATGCTGTGTACTTCAGCTACGTGGGATTGGCCCCGCTCGGCTTTAGGCACTTACCAGAGGCACCTATCAGGCAGCACAGGCAGCACAGTTGCCCCGGGCTCTCTTTGGGAGAGAGGCGCCTCCAGCCAGCAAAGCGCGCTCCCCCAGGCAGGAGAGCGCCGGGAGCAGCGGGGCTGGCAGAGAAGACACAGCGGTCACAGCTCCCTGTAGGGGACTGGCCACTGGGGAGCCGCTGGGCTTGCACGGCCACCAGAGCAAGGGCGTTGCGGAAAGGGAAAGAACGGAGAAACTCAGCACGGGGACTGGGAGGGCAGGGGGAGGAGAGATGGAGGAAACAAAACACATCTTGGAAAGGTACATGCTGCTGTGGCTGAGGAAAGGCGGTTTGGCTGGGTGGCATTCCATGGGAGAAGTAACTCATGAAGGAGCACAGCAGGAAGAGACCTGCAGGAGGCTGTTTGTCAGCAGGCCAGGAGCTACTGATCCGAAATAACATCAGCCACCAGCGCAGGCCAGTGAAGGTTCTGAGGTGCAGAACAGCCCGCCTGGCTCAGCCAAGTTCCACTGCTCCCCACCACGTGGATCACTGCTCCAGCTTCACACGAGGCATTCAGGGCTTACATTTACAACCAACTACGGACAGGCTGGTGTCAAAGAGAGAGTGCTGACAGAAGCAGCAGGGATTAGCATGGGATTTTCAAAGAAACAGTCAGTTTATTAACTTAAATTTATCTATCACGAAATGATTTAAGTGGGAGATATAACACTGACCCCTGTTTGTGAAGGGATGAAATAAATTTAACACAAACAAACAAATCATGCATTTAGACTGCAGGTAAGAGGAAACATAACAAAACAAATATTGGAACAACTTCCTACAGATTTATCTGCTCAGCCTTACCCTGCTGGTTTGTGTGTGCTCCTATCACTGTGCCACCTAAGGAGCAGTAAGCTCTGGAATAGACTCCCCAAGGAAAAAGAGAGCCATTATCTCACTGTCAAGAATTTAAAAAAATGCCACAGGTTGCAAGAATACTATGAGAGTAAAAAACATCAGGACTACTATAAAAGAGGTTCTAGACCACATCATGGGCTAGGAGTTTGGTATCTAGAGAGTCATTTTACTAAGAATAAAATTACCTCATTCTTACACACCACTGTGCCAAAGTAGGTTGTAAATAAATGGCAATGACATTCCTGCTAGAGCACACTGATCAATTACTTTTGGGCAGAAAAATGATCAATAGACTTGGACAATCACTTCTGTGTGGAAATGGTTCTCACTGTTATCAAAAGGAAGGCAAATAACAGTGAAAACTCCAAAAATAACACAAAAGGTAGAATTTAAAGGCAAATTTCACCCTGGCACTAACTATGGCAAGAGATAGTAAATCTCAGTGTAAAGTGGCTACCTTGACTGTCATTTTTGTCTGAGAAAACCTCTTCCTGACTCCCTGAAGTATGTAATGTTATTGACAGGTGAACATACTAGTGGGTATGAACTTCTCTGAACGAGTGCTAGCAAGAAAAAACAATGAAGAACAGACTCAGAATGGTCAGAAAGGCAGAGAGATGGTAAGGAAATAAATTTCTAGAAATAATTAGTTCTGAAGGACTTGATAATTTAAAATTTGTGGGAGAAGTCTGTCTGTGCAACTGTACTACAAAAATTTGAGGTGCAAGGTGCTCCACATTAAATTGAAATTAGTTAATGATAGATTTTCAAAGAAAGAGTATGGAGGAGAGAGGGGAAAGCAGCAGTGTGTGTGCAAGTGAGCAAGTCTGGAATCCCTAAGAAGAGAGTAGATTATGTTTGGGACTGGAAATATAAAAAGTAGCACATGATTAGTGGAAGTATCCAAATGTACATTTGAGAAACCTATTTCAGACAAAAAGAATCAATGAGTTGGATTTAACTCTATGGAGAGTGCTCAGACAGTTGGAGAGGTCTACAACTCTAATGTACACACAGAAAGGAGACTGTAGTTACAGACCCACTCATATGGATTTCTAATAAAGGGTGAAAAATCTGAAGATAGGTTCCCTTGTTTTGCTCTAGCTGCTGAAATGTGGGCACATGTATTATTAATGGTTAAGACACACAGGCTGAGTAAAATGTTGGACTCTGGGGAAATGAGGAACACGATTCAGACACATGCAAACTCAGCATCAGTAATGACTTTTGTGGAATATAAACCTGTTCCAGTGATCAGTGCCAATGGCACTGTTATGAAAATAAATAATTTTCACCCCTGAGTAGCAGAGGGCTTTTTGTAACACTACTTTTTTTTTCCCCCCTCAGCAGAGAATAAAAAGGATTTTGATAATTCCCAGGAAGCTCAAACATCATGAAATATTTACCTGCTAGTGCAAGTATTTAACTGAGTTAAATAATGTCTGGTCCTTATTTTAATTCATACTGATTTCCCCTGAAGACTCTATCCCTCTAATCCCACAGATGGAAGGAGAAAGAGAGATACCAAATGGGAAGGTTTTTGGCCAGGGTGTTCAATGTTAGACTTCTATTCCTTCACCTTTGCAGCAATAACAATGCCTTCAGGCTATGGGACTTGATGCTATGGAGAGACACATTTAGTCAGTAAATTTCCATATCTGTCTGTTCCCTTCTCCGTTCTGGACCACCCACTTTGTGATAGGGAGTCACTATCTACTCTCTGCCTACCCTAGCAATAAGTTAGGATCCCCCCAGAGCTGCTTATGACAGGCTGGGCTTTCACAGCTGGAACAGAACTTGTCCCTCAAGTCATAAGCAAGTCACAAGTAAGCATGCACAGCATTCAGCAGTTTCGTGGGTGCACGCAGGTGTCCCTGCCTGGAAGTCTGACACCAATAAAGAATGGAAGGAAAGGATATTGTTTACTAACCTTCTGCCTGAATGACCATAATTTTTTGCTCCAGATCAATTGAGGGATTCACAAGACACAACCTTGGCTCCTGCTTCTGAGTCATGCAGACTCCATTCGGGTTTACAACCATCCAGTTTCGGTCATACAGCAAACCCTGGTTTCCTACTGGCCATTCTGTAACCTGAGAAGGCATCAGGAGGGGTACAAGGGTTTAAAAAATGTTAGCAGTATTAATAAATTCATGCTGAAAAGAAACGAGAGGGGAAAGAATTCATTAATGACACTCACTGAAAGCAGGAAAACTTGTGCAAGCCAATGTCAGCTTTTTATAAGAGAAACCTTGATTGCAAATCAAAGATAAAGATATCACTCCACAAAGCTGACAAAACAAAATCAAATTACTTCGATTTGTTACATATTATCATACCATTTAACAGAGCTATAAGAATAAACAATCTCTGAAACACTCTGAAAACTGTTTTTAATTTTATACTCATCTATTTTTAGGACCTGTTCCCCCAGCAATTTTCATTTAACTTACAGTGTACGGAAATTTTATGGGAGTTGTATGAATTAAGGCAAAACCAAAGAAACAGAGAGAAGGAAAACTGAGAAATTCAAAATTCTGTTTTTCATAAAATGGGACCACTTTATCAATTAATCCATCTGAGAAAATCTCCACTGCTGAAGCTTTTGGTTTAGCTGGGAGAATAATAGTTTCTTTAGATTCCCTAAAAAAAAAAATACACATTGTCTTCTTTGCTATCTGTTCTTCCATTACTTCTGTAAAACTCTTTCAATAGCCCATACAAGCATATTGTCCTTGCTTTCACATACATTTTTCTGGTGAAAAGAACATCTGTTTCTGATGCTACACAAATGGTAATCTTGAAATCCAAAAAAAGGGCAATTTTAGTAATGCCTTTGGGTGACATTAATATCTGCTTTCTTCTCCAGAATGTTAAAATATTAATACTATTGTAATATAAAGCTGACCATTTAAACACATTCTTCAGCTCACGTATGCTTTCTAGTCACAGTTGAATATGGAGAAAAGTTTACAGCTGAACTTGGTTGAATTCTTATAGAAAAGCTGAGTGTACCTCACATGAATTAGCTGTCCAAAGAATTTTACTTGAGCAAAAGATATGTCAAGCATGGCCTGATACTCTGAAGAAAAGCATGTGTGCAAGTACTGGTTAGGTTAATTGAAAATCACATTTTTGTTTATCATGTGATCGACCCAAAACTTGACAGAACCCAAAATATCTCACTTTTAAAACCTTTACCTGTTTTTATAAAAGCCTGCAGCAGCAGTTTGACACCGACAGCCTGACTATAGAAAGCTGAGGGCAGGCATGCAAGAACTGAAAATTTAAAGCATCAAAGCTGAACCCAAAATAATTTTGCCACAGCACTACCAATTATATTAAATACAGAAGATGGACAAAAATTTAAGAAAAGAAATATGTTTTATCAACCTACTTCATTTATAATATTACTTGACAATTTTTTTATGCAAGCATGGATGAAAACTTCAGTGATAAATAGAAATTTTGAGCCTGACAGTATCAGCTGAAATCAAATTATCCAAGTACCTCAAACTGTCAGCACCTCAGTTATGTGCACCTTTGCCCTGTCTTTTTTTAGGAGAGAAATCATAGCCCTAAGACTGCAATATCAGCTAAAGAACACACTTTTGTTCTTAGTGGAAATTATTCTTTGGAGAGACCAGCATTTTTGGTTATCCTGTATAATTAGACTACAAAATGCATTTGAACAGCTGGTGATCATCTGAGAGCTGCAAGAATTTCCTGCTAACAAATCTCCCTTCCAAAAAAGAAGATCATTAATTGGTAATACATCCTCCCATTAATCCAACAGATTTTTACAGGATTTGAAAGATATAGAGAGCAGAATAACCTGAAAAAGCAGAGAAATAGAAAAAGAGCACAGAGGTTCTTGTAACATTCAGTTGTTTTGGTTCCACTTCAGGATAGCAATCTTATTCAGGAAATAGCTTAAGTGTTTGCTTACCCCTTCATGGAAGGCAAGAAGTTTTATGAGCAAAACAAAACCTCTCTTTAGTCAGAGCTTCAGGTAGTTCTTACATGCTGACAGGCATTAAAGGGTAAGCCCAGCTAACCAGGTAGCAGACATTTGGATATAATCAGCACCTTCCACTCAAAATACCTCTGACAGGTCCAAAATAATAGCCATAAACCCCGTGCTTCACTCACATCACAAATGTGACGCAGCATGTGACTACAGGTCCTCAGCCCATTTTTCTCCCTTCCTCTGGGTATTTGTCATTGTGGTGAGAGTCACACACATGCCCTGCACTGAGTCCCTATCCTCATATGGATGCCCTCTGTGCACTGCCAAGTGCCCAGCTCCCTCTCCACTTTTCAGTTCACTGTATTGCACACATTGCTAGGACCCTGATAAAGAATGTTGCAACAACAAAATAACTGTGTGCCCTGCCTTGGATGGAGAGTCACAGACAGCTCCAAACAGCCAGAGCTGATTTGTTGCTACTACTGACACTGGAGATGAGCATGGAAGAACACATTCATTTCTTTTCTCAGCATTTAGGCCTGTGGCCTATGCAGAGCATATCCTGCCCTTATTTCAAAGAGGCTGAAGGGATTGTTAAATGTAGTAAAAGAGAGCAGGTTAGCATACGTGACAGTGAGCAATATTCACTGTATATATATGTATGTGTGTGTGTATGTGTGTGCACTGTATGTATATATATAATGTGATTCCCTGAAGCTGCCTGGCCATCTCTGGCTCCTGAGGCAAAAGTGGGAGGACAGAAGGAAAGCAGGGAAACCATGGATTTACTGATAGATACCAATATACACGTTCATTCCAAGCATGGCAGGTGATGATGCATCCCAGCATCATTCCATATAAGGCCTTCTCTACCTGTCACAAGGATCATTGCATAATACAGACAGTACTTGGGAATATCCTATCTGCTCTAGCCCATTTTTTCTTATCCCAAAATAAAAATATCCACTGCAAAACCACGTGGGGTTGGTTGGTTGGTTTTTTTTTGTTT